>JAQFVV010013291.1:0-167983 GCA_028023455.1 Epiperipatus broadwayi
TTTGGTTTGAGCTTTATTCGAGTATATTCCAATGGTTGTTATGACACCAGAATGTCAGAAAGAGAAATAAGAAGCCACAAAAGACTAGAAGAGTAAGCTATCATCTTTTTGTGATTGCCACGAACGGACATATTTTCTAGGTTCTTACAAATAAAAGTTCTTCAATATTTTTTTTAACTGTTAAACCATAAAACATGAAAAAATAAACTTAAATTATCTGCCCGTTCAATCATTTGAAGGGCAGTTGTGAAGGATTTCCAAGGGAAATGGGAACAAAATGTAAAAAAAAAAAGAAACCTATGAAAAAAAAATGCTTTATATAAAATCAGCTATTTCAGTTTTAAAAACACAGATATTTCTGGTTTAAAGTTTGGCGTATAACCACTGTTGGATTTGTATAAATATCGTGTCACGAGCTAAGGAACACAGGATCAACTGGATTAATTTGCATCATAAAAAATAAAAAGGCTAATTAAATTGCTCTCTCCTCTCTGGAAAGGAAAAGGGACTGTTAGTGAAGCATTATAAAGTTCGAATTATTATTTCTAAGAAATAATCTTCTTTTTGCATCATAAAAACTGAGGATAAGTCAATAGACAAATAAATAGTGAAAACGGACACTCTTATATATGGTATGATTTTTTTTTATATATAAAAATGTGCACATATTAATTTTTTACATGTATTTAAAAAGGATGATTTGTATTTTATTTAAATTATCTTTAAGAGTAATATAATTTATTAAATGAAAATGATCGGAGAGATTCAAATGTAACATATTATTTCATATTCATTTATCAGTTATTATTTTGATAAACAAATAGACTTCGATCTCATCCTATTTTATATCTTTGGTATCTGTTATATATAAATTTTTCAGTAAAATATCCAAAAGTCTCTCCATTCATCCATTCTTTTTTTTTTATGTCGTTATTGTTTTCGCAACACATTTAGAGATACACATAGTAATTTTATCATTTTTTATTCATTCAATCAATCTGAAATATAAATTAATTTCCGATGTATTTTGTTATTAATCTCGCCAATTTTCTTTTATATAATCAAATAAATTGAGTGATTCAAATGACCAGACTCCGTTAATTTTTTTTATTATTTGTATTGAATAAGATGACTTAGCTATTTAAATGACAAGGTTCAAACTTAGCTTGGTAAGTGAGCTAGAATATAAGATATGGTATGTTTTGCATATTAACATTTTATTTTATTTCCATATGAATTTTATATTTGTATCTGCATTCAAATACTATGTGTTATATTTTATTTTAGTTAATATTACAAATCAATCATTTCTATGTTTGTCTGATTCCATCAGAAAAATCTAAATAGATCGTGCTTTATCTTTGGTTCAGAATAACTCGTCTTAGGTATTTATTTTAAAACTTCTCGAAAATAAAAAGTACAAACTTCATTGAATAGTTTCATTGAATATTATTTTTAAATTGGGATAAATCTAAATTATAATCATATATTTTAATTATTGCCAACCAATTTTATATTCAATTATTTAAAGATTCAAATAAATAATATTAATACTCATAGGTGAATAAACATCCAATAGAAACTTAATATATCTTTTATGTAATGTGGTTGGGCATTGTAGAGTTAGAAATGAGCTAATAGAGTGTTGATAATAAATTCTAGTGAAGTATTCTATTTTAACACATAAACGAAGCAATAATTGAGTATCGCTTTAAGGGAAGATATGAATAAATTAGTTTAATATTACTTTATAGCTTCTTAGTAAATTAGACGCAGATTAATTTGTTTAAACATTTAAAGGAGTGCATAAATTTTTACAGTGTTTATAAAATGATGTAAAAACTAGTTGATATCTATAGAAAATTATTGATTAAATATTAGAGTAGAAAGAATGATGTGAAAGATACAAACGAATGTTTATACTTTCTATTTAACGTTTATTAAATTAGATATACGTTTGGTTCAAATATTATTTTGTTTTGATATTTAAATAGTGTCTATATAAAAAAAATGTTTTGTTAAAATACAATTATAGGTATTTAGAAGCTTATCCATTAGGATAAAATGCAGCCTCATTAAATAATGAAGTAGATTTTAAATTACTACAATAATAGTAGGTTAATAAAATATATAGTGGAATCTGCTTTAGTTATTAATTGGATTTGATTTTCCTTAGATTGCTAATCAAGTAGTTAGCCTAATCATGTATTATTGTTTAGGGCAATGATATGTGAGTTCATTGCTCAGTGCAGTTTATGTTGTAATTGTGATGGATTTGTTGATGTCTGGAGCAGATAATCTCATTATTCTTTCATTTCACATATAGCTGAAACAAATTAGACTTTAAGAGAGATTATTTGTGCTTTGTGATGCTTTATTACATAATGGCGACCCGATTGAGCTAGACTAGACTAATCTAAATTAGATTTTTTTATCAGATCAGATTGATCATTCTAACCATCACCGGCATTCATCAAATTCAATCAGTTACAATATATATAAAACAAAAAATAAATCATGCAGTTTTAATAATATATTTCAAAAGTAAACTAAAAAAAATCAATGTACAATTTTAAGAAAAGTTATTTACAATATGCATATTTCAAAGTGAACTCTCCTCAATTTCATATCAAATCAATCTGAGTTACATAAAAAAATAAAGTCAAGTGGATAAACTTCATTTTTGTTTTGAGAATATGTAAAATGAAATAAATCATAGACTTATTTATATATTTAGGTTACATATGTAAGGATACAGAAAAGCAAGAAATTAATGTTATTAATTATCTGTCATATAAATAAAGGAAAAATGTTAAGTTTGTTTACATGATCTTAAAAAAATTTTTTTTCACCCAGCCTAATCATAAAATTTACATTTAGCATAAACACGTCAGCTATTTTACAGTATTATATATGCTGTACTAGTATATAACTTAAATAGATTAAAATTACCCCAAATCATAATTCAAACAGTCTAGCCAATAAAATTAACTCTACAACACACCAATTAATGTTTTAGTTTTAATGTTTAACTTAAATCAATGTATATGTGTGGTATTTATTTCATTTTACACATTCTCAAAGTAATCTGTAGTTTATCCATATATACGTATAATCAAAATATTCTAGAATAAATACTATAAAGTGTAATAAGCCTATATAAAATTTAAATAAAATCTTCATCATAGTCAGCTTAACACACTTTACATCAATCAATTGTTAAAATTTAAATCTCATTAAAATCATATAACAGTAATGTTCTCACATAAATGATCATCTTTCCACAAATTATGAATATTCACACAATTACATTGTTTATTGAACACATTGTCTGTAATATTTATAAAATATGACTCTTTAATTTTTCTTTTCTTCAAGTCATTTTCTACATATAAAACAAAAACACTATCAAAGCAGAAATCCCCATTACAAATCACTGCATGCTTCAGCAAAAAGAATTTTTATAATGGCAATTAATACTGAAGTATAATAAAAAAACAGTTTTATCAGAGGAATGATTTTGTAAAAAAGAGATATAATATCATAAATTTAATTGATAAACCTTTGGATTTGCTGGATGTTTCAGTTTGGATAAAGAAATAGATTTTATTGGATAACCTATAAAAACTATAAAATGGAAGTTATTGCAGCCATAGAAAGTGCTTATAAAAGGTATCATGCTTGGGAGAAGATATCTAAAATATCTTCATTTAATATTTCTCAATATAAACTATGATGATTCATGATATAAGCAAATTAATTTAATAAGGAAATATTTATCTGGTAATAATATTGCATTATATTAAAGAAGATAAAGTTGGGAGATTGTATTTGTTGTATAAAGATTTATATAGAAAAAAGTTCATCAACAAATTGAAAAATTAAAATTTAAAAGAATAGATTCTTATTCTGTTGATAGATTAAAAATGAAATTTATTATTTCTATACTTAACCTCTTATTGAACTATTTTCCTGATAGCTTTCTTTGTTTTCACTAGATTTAAGCTTTCAACTTTCATTTTGTTATTAAACCATTATTATTTATCAGAATATAATAAATTTGACCTCATTTGATTGATATTTTTGTTTAGACATTAAATAAATTTTAAAAATTCACATTTGTTTTCTGGAATTATTTTAAAAAATATATTTATTCAAAGCAAAATACAGTCATGTTCAGGTGGAGCAAATTCAGTTTATAAAATGAATGAAATCTTTATAGTTTCACATTTGATTTAAAAATTTGAAAAAAAATTTTTAATAGCTACTAAATCTATCAAATTATGCTTTAAACATTTACAATTTTTTCATATTTTTTATGATATTGCTAAATATAATTCCAATCAGGTGAATGGCCTCATTTTGTAAACAGCTGTGTTTCCTGTGATCATAATATCTATAGAAACAATATTTAAAAGAAAATATTCTTTTATATTTACAATTAAACATTTCTGTAAAAAATTAATATATAATAACATTTACTTTTCATTTTTAATAATTATTTATATAATTATGATACCAATACAGTCATAAACTTTCCAAAAAATGAAGTTTTTACACCATCACATTTTTTTCTTGACCATTGTAATATTTACTCAAATTGAACATGCAAGGTTTGAGATCAAAATATATAATGATTATCCATCATTGGTGAAGTTTGGGATTCTTTGTTGGACTGCCTATTCGATTTTCCCTGCCATCTATTGAATTTTTTTTGTATTTAAAATATTAGAAAATAAATATACATGAATTTTAAAGCCATAAAAAAAGCTTTGCAAAATTTTCATCAGAGGGTGAAAAATGCAAATTTAAATTTTAAAAATCTGAAACACAGCTCTAACATCTCGAAATGTGAGCCTTATTTAAATAAAGTGTTTGATAGAAAGTTGTACTTATCTGTTTTATGCCATGGATTTTTGAAAATTTTAAAGTACATAAAGTAAATTTAATTATTAGACTTATGTTAAATTTTGAAGGTTGTATATTTTATCATGGAGCAGGTTTTGTTGGAAAGTTTTTGCAAGATGAATTAGGTTTTGGTGGTTATGCTTGTGCATCTTTATTTAATTTGGTTAAAAAGATTGATAAGCTCATTTTTGATGATGAGGATCGATTCTTTACATTGGTTGTTGCAGAATTATATTAATCAATAAAAATAAAAGAATCTATTAATATTATTGATCGAGTTTTATATAATAAAGGAGTGAGAAAGTTTAAGCATCTGTTTGTTAAAGATTTATTGTTAAATATTGATCAAAATTTGATTGCTATATTTGAAAATCAATTGTATATGATGGGTGAAGGTTGGCCTATGAGATTGCCTGTTTTAGTGATCATATATAGTTATATGTTGTCATATTTTGAAGAGAATATTTTAAAAGCATATTTTTCATTAGGTGCTAAAAATTATTTTAGGTAGGTAGATAATGTATTTATTGTTGAATCAAATATTATAGTGAAGTGAATGTAAAATAAAATATTTTGATTTAATTTTATGAAGAGAATGTACTGTTGTGGAACCATTGTCAATTAAAGGATTTGCACATCCAAATTTAAGTGTTCCACTTATGTATACATTATCTGGATTTAGAACATTTTTGTTTAGAAATGATATTTTGTATATGTTAATGAGTTATTGAAAGTGAGATATAGTAGAAAAAACTGTTTTCAAGTACATTATCTAAATTTAGAAATAGATGGAGGAAGAATAATAAAAAAGAGAAAATATTGATAGCATTGCCCTACATAAATAATATTGTGTGTAGGAGGATTACTTCATTAGTATCTGCTCATTTTAATGTTGCATTTAAGGATGGTCCAAATACTCGAAGATTAATTATTAATGGAAATTATTGTGTTGATAAAATCAATAAATGTAATATTATTTATAAAGTGGTATGCATTGTGGATCTAGTTATATTGGAGAGACTAAATGTGTATAAAAAAGAGGATTCAGGAGCAGAAATTATTATATAATAAGTCACATCATTCTGTGGGAGAGACTTAAATCTGTTTTAGCAGAGCAGGCAATGATTTTTAATGAAGATTTCTGCTTTGTTAATGTTTTTCTTTTACATGTGGAGAATGATTTGAGGAAAAGAAAAATTAAAATCATATTTTATAAATATTACAAATAATGTATTGAATAAATAATGTAATTTGTGAGTATTCATATGTGATTTTAATGAGATTTAAATTTTAACACTTGATTGCTACTTAAGATAGACTAAAATGTCATATGCTGGGAATAGTAAAGATTTTATTTTTATTTTATATAGGCATATCAAATTTTTTAGTATTTATTGTAGATTATTATATTTATTTTATTTGATATTATATATATATATATTATCAAGATGGCTATATGAATGGTGGCTTATATATATATATATATATATATATATATATATATATATATATATATATATATATATATATATAGTAATTCTAGCAAGATATGTGTATAAAACTTACTTATATACAAACATTGAACATAAAACTTACTTATATCGTCATTGCATATTTCAAATATTTAAAAATATATGATCAGATTTATTTTTAAAAAAATCAAATAAACAAGAATAATAAAAAAATTATAATTAATTAAAGAGTGGTTTTAAAATGTAGTTTTAAAAATAAAAAAAAAAAACATTGTGTATATATATTTTTAAAAGAGAATAAAACTTTTATTGAAAAGCAGATGGGAGAAAATCTAAAATAGAAAAAGATTTAAAACTCCTTTTTTTAGAAATTAAAAAAATAATATGTATCAAAATAGATAAATATGAAAAAAATCAGAATCAAAATTAGTTTGTAAAAGAAAAACTTTTGAAAATATAATTACTTTAAAAGATTACTGACTGATAAAGAAAAGGTAAAACAATTAAATTAATTAAAAATCTATGTAAACTATCTATTTGGTAAATATGAAGAGATAGTAGATTAGACTCAAAAAAGATTAGATTCAAGCAAATGTAAAAATCAATTAGATAAAATGAAATGTTAAAATTAATTAAAAAACATTCAAGTTATAAGTAAAATTAAAAATAATGATAAGAAATTCAAACAATGAAAAAGTTAAGATATAAAAGGATCACTTGGCTATTGTTATTCAGTTCAGTCTTCATTCCATTGTTGATTCAGTTTGGATTATTATTATTCAGTTTGGACAGAATGCAGACTCATTGAGAACCCAAACAATCAGAGATCCATATATACAGAAACTGTAAATACAGTAGTACACCAGTCAATTACTGCTGTAGTCAATATCAATGCAAAATCCACAGAACTAACAACATGCATTGCTAGACAGCCATAGAATTATTTGACAACTTGATGCCTTAGCTCTCAGCAAAATCAAATATACTCACCTGGAGTGCCCAGAACAAATGCCTAAGCCCTATAGGAGATGCTGCTCTGTACTTTCTCTCCCATTGTTAAGCCAAAGAAATAAAGATAAGCTCTAGAACCATCGATGGAACCAAAAGGCCCACTGGTTGGAAAATACACACAAATGAAAAACTAATAAAGATACTTTAAATAACTAAATAGCCACTTGATTTTAAATGAAATGAATTTTTATGAAGGTCTATTATAACTATAGCCCAAAATAATCATTTATATTTTCTTATGTAAAAATTTATTGTTATATTTTATATATATATATATATATATATATATATATATATATTGTAACGAGACAGCGTTACATCAATATTAAATCCAGAAAGCATCAGGAAATACACACACCAACAAGCAACCTAAAAACGCATAACCTCATTATCGTAATTTAGAATAGTTTCCTTCATCGTATAAAATATATGTATAAAATACCGCTGTAAAACACACCCATAAAAATACAGATCGTAAACGTATAAAGTAAATGATTAAAGCTGGTAAATAATAAATGTAGTTTATTTCTTAAATAATAAATATAAGTCAATTTGATAAATAATAAATATATAATTGTTATCTTAAAATGATAAATATAATTCACTTTTAAATATAATTTGTTTCTTTAACCTGATAAATATAATTTGCCGTTAGAAATCAAATTCGCTTTCTTAATTAAAATGTATAATTGTCCTTCAAAAAAAAAAAACGCCATGGGATTTTAACAGGGGATTATTTTAGAAAATCATTTAAAATAAGAGTAATAGAAAAGATCTAATGAAATGATAAGTGCTCGACTTCTAATTTTAAAATAGCATGTATTGTTCTAATAAAAACACACACACACGCATGCATTAAAAATGTGAAAGAATAAGATTGATTGCAAAACGAGATTGCCTCAAAATAAAGATTGCCTGTAGCAAAAAAGAGAGTGAGTAATGCTAACGCGGACCTTAACGACAACTTGAGAAACAGGGAACTCTGGGGGTAGATTGGATCCCAAGATATGGACCAAACCTTTTAAATACACCTCAAAACCTATTAAAAAAGGAAAAAAAGATAGAACAGGATTCTAGATGCTATTCTACATAGATATCCCTGTCTTATTGATATAGTGATATTATTACGCGATCATTACTGTTGTTATTATCACCTGCTCATCATCCGACGCTTATGCCACTGGCGTACCACTGAATTGGTCTGAAGTAACTCAACGAATTCCTCGGCATTAAAGATGACTATTCCGAAATTAATACCAAGAGCGTCGATCGTCATGAGGGGCTAAGAAACCTCTCAGTGACTGATCGGCGCTCCGCTACCAAAATCTCCAGGACTATGCAACTCCGATAACATCGTGTTTCGTGAATGCTCCAGCTGATAATATGTTCCGCAAAATTCCCACGTGTACCAGGATCAACCGATAATCGCCGCAACCAAGATAAAACCTAGGTAAATATGTTTATATTAAATCACTCACTCAATCTAGAACTCTTACAGGCAATCTCGTAAATAACCTACCTAATTTGTACAAATCAAACTTGAACTTTCCTCGTCTGATAATTTATCGTATAACAGAACTTTATTCACATGAACTTTAAACTTAAATGAAAGTCAGGATAGAGAATTATTTAATCCATGAAATGAACTTTATTTCGCAATGCATACTTGTATTTATTAATTATGTTTCTCTGAGAGCGTGTTTATGTGTGTGTGTGACTACAAAAGGTTAACTTAACAAAATTAATATCTTAATAAACTTGTTCATTATATAATCAATTCGAGCATTTATCAAATCATTTCACACGATTCAAATTCTTAATTTATACTTGTTATCATAGTTATTGTTTAAATTATTAGATAGATTCGTCATTTAGATTAATATTTGTTTTATATTGTTTTATGTATCAACATCGCGCCGTAAGTCACGATGTTTTCTTTAGTATGTGATCTAGTTAAGATAGTCTTAAGAGAGGGCGGGTCTATGAAAATAAATGTCGATAACTTATGTTGTAAGCAATAAGAGCGGGGGATGATTTATAAGCCTTGTGTTCGGGCGTAAACGAACAGATTGATAGGTCAGCGTTGACCAATAAACGGCCTTCCTGCCGTGATAGACTTAGTAAAGAAACATGCTGATTTTAATTAGCGGTCAATGCGTCTTCTCCGGGAGGAGTCTTGTTAGGGACAATCGTGTAGCGACCCTGAGTCATCGGATTGGTCCATGCTGAGAGTATCGAGTTAGCGGGCGGGATTTGACTTCGGAATCGTTTTGACATAATGTAAGGTGATGCGAGTAGTTAAAACACTTAAATAATCGTATCTGGCGCCCTCTTATGTGGATTATAAACAACTGTCGATGTAAGAAAAAAAATAAAGCCTTACGCTGTGTCATGTTAGTTTCGAAGCCGTAATCTCTTGGTAACCGTAGATATCTCGCGAGTAGAAAGAGGGGGTTTACGTTACAATATATATATATATATATATATATAATAATGTTGCTTATTTGTTATTTGGTCTATTCTCTCTATCTCTCTTGTCACTGCATCACTGGTAAATTAGTTTATAAATATCTATGTATATTATAAAAATGTTGCTGGACCCCTGAGACAGAGTATGAGCTAGCTTAGAATATTTCAAGCATTAGATTGGTATGGATGTTGGTTGAGCATGCCAGCTATATACAACCTATATAATTGGCTAGCTTTTGAATTAGAATCTCAAAACAAATAAAATGCCCTGGATGTAAAATGGCAAGCTACCAGTTAATGAGTGTTATAGATTAGAAATGTAATCATAGGTTATGCTTTGTATAGCCTTGATCTGGCCATAAGTACCATTGATTTGGTTAACCAAAAGACTGTTTTTTACGAGGCTCCTCATAGACATCTGATGTCACTCTAACTCAACCGATTCTTATGCTAAAAAATTTGTTCGATAGGTTTTGAAGAGGTTTTTAAAAGTTCTGTAAGATGGTGCCCTCTTCCGACTTATTTTACAAGTAAAAAATAAAAAAAAACACATTTAAACCTAAACAAAGAAAGAACATTATTTGTGATTGGTTCTTAGCAAGCTCTCAGCTGAAAAAGACATTCTGATTGGCTGGAAAGAACAAAGAAACCGCCTGATCAAAGAAAATAAAGAAAAATGCTGAGATTTTCATTTCGAATATGATTTTAAAGTATTATAAAAGTATATTTTGAGAAATTAAAATTATTTTCAGAGAGAATACTAAAAAAACAAAATTATTTTCGAAAAATATCGAAGATTTTTGTAAAAATATTGAAGAATTAGTAAAAAGAAATATTTACTTTTCTATAATGTAAAAGTCGACCTTTTTGTTTATATTATATCTTTTATGTTGCCGAAATTGAATATTTTAGAATAAATAAATAGCAATTTATTTTTGAAAGAACTTTCATTCTCTTCATAACCTGAAAAATTAGTAATATACTTTTTATAAACGTATCTGAGTTGAATTTAATATTATAGGCGAATATGTTTTAACAATAGGCTTTGTCTTCAGTTTGTGAGTTGGCCAATTAAAAGATTTGATTTTTACCTCATACAACCAATAATATAATTAGCGGTTAAAAGGTTAATCTGTCAATAGTATTCTACTCCTCTGCTTGAAGGCCAATCTGATGCCACAATCACAACCATTGTCAAAAGTTAGTTACAAAATTATAAAAGTTGCAATAAATATTTAATTTGGATTGACTTGCTTCAATATATATATATATGTGTGTGTGTGTGTAATCTTGTGAAAGGAAATTACTCTTCATACATGTGCTATTAGATTGAGATTAAATTTAAATGTGCTCACCCATCAATAAGTTTTTTAATAATTTCATACTTTGCTTTTCTGATGCTTTTTTTTGTCTCACACATCAATGTAAAATATATGATAAAATGATTATTACATATCAGAAAATAATAAATTTGACTTCATTTGATAAATATTTTTATTTACTACTGAAATTAATTTTAAATATTTACATTATGTTTCTGTAAATATGAAAAAAATGAGGCTGTAATCAAAACAAAGATGTTAGAAGTCATCGTTTCTAGAAAACATTATTTTCAGTTTATAAAATCAATGAAATATTTCTTAATATTCATTATTTTTAGACACCTGAATAAATAATTATTTATTTCTTTAATATCTAATGAATTATGCTTTAAAAGTTTAAGTTTTTTTAATATTTATTGCAAATTTGTGATTTTTTCTTACTCATAAATATCAAGTAAATTGTTTACAACATAGCAGGTCTTCAAATTTGCTTCTGGCCATATTCATGTTAGCTGCTAATATAACATTATATTTTTAAAAATAAAGTATTTCAAGTCAAAATAAACTATTAATAATTTATATTTCGTGATATCTAATAAATATAGTACAAATTATTTTTAAAAAAATATTGAAAACTCTAATAAATTTGCAAATAAACATGTTTTTGCATCATTGAAAATTTCAATGCTGTAAAATACTGAATGTTTTACAGCCTTGTTACACATAATGCCTAATCATGTCAGGGTGGGGTTTATGCCTATTGTAAAGAGGGAATTTTGAATTTCTCACCTTTTAGCATGGAATTTTCAGCAGAAAAGTTTATTATAATAAAGTATACCATTTTACACACATTTTAACAAATAATACTTACAGAAATATTCACCCGGGGGAAAATTGTCCAAAAGATGTTTCTGTCATTTGAAGTATAAGTTGGTTAAAAACACAAGTGAATCACTTATGCTTAGAGGCTAATCTTATATAAACCACTCCTTACTGGCAGTGCTTAAATCAGAATTTCATCTTATTGAAGAGTCTGATATATCAATTAACAAATTATTTGTAAAAATTTACAATATATATTCTCATTTTTAACTATCTGTGACTTTTAATAATAAGATCAAGTCCTGATTTAAACATGATAAGTAAGGATTAGTTTATATAAGAATAGGCTCTAATAATAAGTGATCCTTTTATGCTTTTAAAATACTTATTAACTGGTGACTGCAAGTAAATTTAATATCAATCTAATAGTGCATGTGTGAAGAGCAATGTCCTTCCACAAGATTACATATATAAACCACTAAATTAATTTTTATATATATATATATATATGTCTGTGTGTGTGTGAAAAACAGAAACCAAGTTATAAATCACATAATTTGCTATCGCTTGCATTTATGATCAATAGATGGAGCTTTACCAAAACCTCCGAACAAGCATATTTTGTTTACATAATCGTCAAAAGAGTCAGAATTCACTATCTCTTTCATCAGCTCCACCTTCAGATCAGCTGATTTCAAGCTAATTTGCTATCATCAGTGAAGGTTAGGGCCCAGAAACTAGATCTAAACACTAACTCCAAGTGTTTATGCAACAAATTCCTATCAGTTTGCAAGCATGAATTTTTCAGACACACAATGTCTTTAAACCCAGCCAAACAAGCCAGATAGCTACATGGGTCTGATATCAGTTCAGTTTCACCACAAAGTCAAAGTCTTTGCAATATATATCATTGCAAAAACTTTTAAAAGTACATTTATGAAAAACTAAAACCAAGTTTTATATATATATATATATATATATATATATATATATATATATATATATATATATATATATATATATATAT
The DNA here is from genome assembly GCA_028023455.1 of Epiperipatus broadwayi. NCBI lineage: Eukaryota > Metazoa > Onychophora > Udeonychophora > Euonychophora > Peripatidae > Epiperipatus > Epiperipatus broadwayi. Next base: position 13,032 of record JAQFVV010013291.1, read on the forward strand.
ATATATAAACACGTTTTATTAAAAGTAAACATATTTTTTAGATGAGATTTCAAGTAGTATTTTTTTTTAAATCAATAAAATTTCAAACTTACTTTACTGTGACGCTTTAATTGACTTCTAATTTAATGCTATATCTTTTTTTAATTCTCTAAATGGTTAAACTACACCAATTCTTCATGAGTTTACACATATCTGACCAGGTGTTTTAAAATACAAAAAGGCAGCGATTACTTCACTCAAAAGTTTTTCTTTTACTTTATATAAAGTTTAATTTTATTTTGCATTCGAATTTGCAATTCTCCCTTATATGTGAAAAGTATGTTCTAGGCTTTGATAACAGGGATGAATAATGTATTCATTCTTTTAAAAACACTATTAAAAAAATCTTTTACTTTAAAGTGCAATATCTATATAAAGACACAAATATAATAATAAAACTCAGTTATATTTACAAATGAATCAAAATTGTAGAATATAATTAAAATACCTAAATATAATTTGCAATTTTTTTATTTTCATCAGTGTATCCTCATCTTCAGTTCAATACTATCACCATCAGGTTAAAAGCCAGACTAATTTCTCACACTACATTTACATTAAAAACACTCATATTCAACTAAGTCATACAACCCATGTTACAATTAACTTCATGTACACATTATTTTTAGAAATTCTTAAACTTCTATTCTGGCACACATTACTAAAACATATAATCAAAGGCACGTGAAATTTATAAATGATAACGTTAATATAATTTATATATTATGCATTATTTATTCATTGTCTGACAATGACTTGAAATAAATCCATGTTTAAAAATCGCACAAGTGGTGAATCTGCTCGTATGACGTGTTTTAATTATTTTTGGGGGGAAGGAAGAGTAGAAATGTAAGTCCATATATATATATATATATATATATATATATATATAATATATATATATATATATATATATATATATATTTATAAATTTGTCTGTGTTAAAGAACTATTGATTATTTTTTAACAGTTATATTTTTTCTCATCAACTAAAATGGCACAGCATGCTACCCACTTTATTCTAAACAACAGATGCTTTGTATGGATTAAATTGTTTAACATAATTGTGTAACAGCACTTTGAAATTATTAGTCCCAATTGTGTGATGTTAATATATATTTAAAATAAATGGTTCATGTTTTATGGGTATGTTTTAAAGAACAAAACTTAAATCTAGGTTTGCATTACTTTTTTTTAGAAGCTGTGTGTTGAATAAGGTTGAATAAAAATATTAACAAAAAATGATATACTATTCAAAAATTGTGTGATTCGAATAAAATTTAATCAATAGAAGATATTATAGAACTTTTAAAAATAAATCTATAAATTCAGTTATAAATAACAATAAAAATCATTCTCATATACTGTAGATGGGAATAGCAAAAAAAGAATTATAACATTAAATAATATAAAAGACAAAATTAACACTGAGTTTAAAAGTAACCTTAAGTGTGAGTTTATTTGTGGCTACAGATAAGCATAAATTAGGAAATTGAGTATTTTATAAAAAAGAAAATTTAATAAGCATATATATATATATATATATATATATATATATATATATATATATATATATAACAGGAGAGAAACTCTCCATACAATAGTGCTACACAGTGCAAGCCAGAATAATCAATAGGTAGCACTACTGTATGGAGAGTTTTGCCTATGTTATAACAGCTTATATAAACATAGAAAATGGGAATAATATGAAGCTTATATATACTAGAATTAAACAAAACTAAACAGGATAATAGCAATTTTAAATTAATTTATATTTAATAATTTAACATTAATTTCAACAATATATTAAAAGAAAAAAAATTCAAATGCATGCAAATACTAATTAAGTCTAAATTGTGAGCAAATAAAACAATTAATTTTAAATTTTAATTAACGTCTTAGGAAAAAAAAATATTTCACATAAAAACTGTAGTTTCATTATTTTAAGATATTTAAGAGTATTAAAATTTTAAAAGTTGAAAAAACATAAAACTAAACAAAAGCAAGTAAATAATATTAATATAAATAGTATGTTAGTCATATCTTGTAACCTAGTATTGGACTAAAAACTTTCAAATTCTTACTACTTGATATTTGACAAGCCTAATAAATAATGCTTTCTTTTCACTGTTCTTTATGAAAAGCTATGGGTAAAGCATTCATTGTGCAGTGAAATATTTAAAGGCCATTTTACTTATTTATAGAAAGCAAAATAACGGTTTTTAATTTCCTAGAATAGATTAAAACTTTTCTGATATCTTTTAGGAAAAAATTGTTTACTAAACCTGATTGATGTTTGGTGAAGATTTTTATATTTTTTATAAATTTCATTAAAAATAGTTAAGTATTTACAGTGATTAAAATACAATTGATGATTGTATTTATATATTGGACTATTTCCATCATCTAATATGAGTATTGAATGTCTTTAGAAAAATTTAATTTTATTGTTCGTATATGCACATAATTTTGCGAAGTATTATCCCCCTTCCTCTTTTTTAGATGTTGCAGCCTGACCAGTGACAGTACTAGCATGGAAATCAAACTTAGGGCCCAGGTTTGATTTCCATGGTACTGTCACTGGTCAGGCCAGCAAGACCAGAAAAAGAGGGGATAAGGGGCCAGGTTTGATTTCTATGCTAGTATTGTCACTGGTCAGATCAGCAACACCTTGAAAAGAGGAAAGTAATACTCTCAAAATGTTGTCATATAAGGGTTTAGGTTTGATTCCGATGCTAGTACTGCATAGGTCAAGTCAGCAACATCTGAAGAAGAGGGGAGAATAATACCTGTCAAAACATTGTGCATATACTAATCTGTATGCTATTACTAATAGTTGAATGTATTTCAAATATTTAAATAAACTTAAATTTTTCTAAAGACATTCAATACTCATATTAGATGATAGAAATAGTCCAATATATAAATATAACTAAGACACCATCATTACAAACCTTCAGGAAAACACTACAATTAATTGTGATACAAATGTAAATAATTTATTGTTTTTATGTAAATTTATTACAAAACCAAGTTGATGTATTAAGAAACAAGATACTATAAATAAGCAATAAGAATTGTTGGTAAGTTTGCCATTACTTAATTACTTTTAAAATTTCATCCACAATCTCTAATGAGCTCATTGCACTATCATGGTATACATAATATAATAAAGCTGCTATGATTATTATTATATTTAATTTGAAAATATCCTAAACTCTTAAAAAATATTTGTTGAATTTATAATAATAGGTCCATTAAATATATATAGTTTAATTTTATTTTTATAAAATATTTTTTTAAAGATGAGAAAATAAAATAATAAATTTATAAATTAAAAATAAATAGACAGCATTATTTAGGTATTGTAATCTATTATGTTAGGCAATTCCTTATAAGATATCAAAAAAAAATAATAATAAATATACATCACCAACATTGTAAAATTAAACATAGAATTAAATACTTCATGAAAACAATATTTTTTGGTTTAATCATAATTACATGATGGTTTTATCAACGTTTTTCAAAATAAGATCAAATATTATAATGAACTAAATCTGGGAATAAATATTTTTGCAATCTGAAGACAGAAAAACAACTATATTAATTGAAAGCAGATTCATATATTTTCAAAATGCTACTTATTGTGATGTAATATGTTATTTTATTCAAACTATGTTTTTTACACATTTTGGCACATTTTAAATTTTTATGCATTCCAATGTACATTTACAAATCTTTCAGCTATTTAATTCAGTATGCAAAAACAAGATTTTATTCTTATATAATTTATCATTGAAATTCTATCAAACTTTGTGCATTAAGAAATTTTCACTTCCAGAGATTATTTGATTAACATTTTTTTTTCATTTCCTTTCAATTGCTTAGGCATATAAATCTTTTAGAACATTTAGTAAATATATCTTGATTCGTTTTAACTCTTAGCATAAAATGATAAAATTAATATTTTATTTAACTCAATCACTTAGGCAATATAAAATTTCTATTTCATGCTCATTAGTGAGAAATAATAATCAGAAATATATTGTTTTGTTTATATATTTCCTCATTTCTATTTAATGAAATGTTTTGAATAAATTTGTATTCATTAAATAAAAATATTCAAATAAAAAAAACTAAAGTAATGTTTTATTAGTATTTTTGTTATCATTAATAGATAATTTTTAAATATAAAACAACATTAATAAAAAAGATGTAACTAAAATTCACAGAAAACATACATACCCTTTTAATTTATCAAATAAGTAAACCAATAATGTTCAACTGAATCCATATCAGAATTTTAATATGTAATAGCATTCTTCAAGAATTTACTAGCTAAATTTCCATTATATTTAATTCATAAATCTGACATACTGTATTAAAAAGCATAAAGCATATCAAATGAGATAAAAAAATTTGATAACACATAAAAATTTTAAAATTGTTTTATTTACACATTATATATATATATATATATATATATATATATAAATATAAACATAAACTATACATACTTTATATATATATATATATATATATATATATTAAAGTATGTATAGTTTATGAGTATTTTGGCATTTATAATATTTAAAACAGAAGTAAAAATTTAAAAATCATCAATAGATGTAATTTAGTTTTTTTTTGTAGTATAATTTTATTTTTTAGATAGTACAATGGAGGTTATTTGTGTTTGATATGACTTATTTAACTAAAGTTAAAATTGAAAAGAATGTAAATGCATACATATTGTTTATCCATATAAACAAAAGAAATTATAAACACAAGAGATTACAATGAGAGTAAAAACCTTTTATGAGATAATGATAAAAGGTGGAATTAATTTATATAAAAAAAAAACTTTGTAACTAAAATGTAACAATAAATGTACAAAATTGTCAAACTTGTATTTTGATAACAAAAAAAAAAGATAAGAATATATGTGCAGAAATCTAAAACTGACCGGAGTATAAAATAAGCAAATAACATGGAGCATTTTGTCTTGACTGTTTTTTTGGCTGGTCCTGGATGATGAAGCACCAAGGACTACTCTAGGATAAACTAAGTCTTCATGTAGAAATGGAAACTGGCATGTTTGCAGACACCTTCTTTTATCATAAAGAGGTCACTCGAAAAAACTTTTGAGTCCAGCCTGACCAGCAATGTGAAACTGTTGGCAGAAGAAACCAAAGTACATGAGCACTTTCATCCCCCAAAAACATGCATGATATAATCTACATAAACCCATATAACTTACCAGTAAGCTATTTAAAATTCATACTCTAATTTGGGTTTAATTTTAAATGATTGCTAAATAAACCTAAATTACAAGCTTATAATATACTACTGATAAAAACATTCACTGTATTATTTAACGAAATTTCATTTACAGCCTTCTAGAAGAAACTTATAAAAGAAATGAAGATTAATTGTTGAATTGTTATAATTATTTAACCTAAGTATTTGGATGGATGATTGTATGTTCTATCCAGTTTTATTATTAATTTACTGTTTAAATATTTTAATTGATTGTAATAAAATATTTAACATTAATATCAATTTTTATTGTGTATTCTTAATACTAGTTATTTAGATTTTATTATTAAATTTAGAAAATTGTAAAAATTCCCTTTGCCAATATACTTGTTTAACAGTTAACCGTGGGAAAATTTCTTTAGAAATATTAAATTTAATTATTTACTGTAAGTCTGCTTAATGAATGTTAGTGAGTCTACAAACTCTGGCATTCTCATAAATAAATTAAAACTGAGTCCATCAGCAATTGAAACTGCAAGAAATTATTTGGTTAGTTAATCAGGAAATATATAACTATGTTCTTGAGACAGCTAAATTCATATATATGAACAATAGATTCTTTTTTTATAGTTTGATTAACTAGTACTTCATCATGTGTAAAATAAAGACCTAAATCAAAATGTAAAATGTTACAATATGTTATAGCCATACACTGTTGTATTAACAATAATAGTTGGCAGTATACTCCTTAAGTTTAGAGTTAATTAGTTCATGGGAAAATAGTATTTAATCTTTCCATATGTTTTTTTTAAATAAAGAGTATTTATTTATTTCCCCCCCCCCCACTCATGTGATAAAATGAGAATTTTCAGATATTTTAAACATAAGTTTAATATTTAAAATGTATTGTAAGTTATAAAAGATTGCAAAAAGAGACAACTATAAGATCAGATAAATAATTTATTTTGTTCTCTCTATTCAGTATTTTTATTTATTTCCCACTTTAATTTTTAGCTTTAAAAATTACTGAAAGAGAAAACTTTTTCTTCAGTAACTTATTTAATTTTTTTGTTATTTTAACATTAAGGGAGATAATTTAAATAAAAATTTAGATCTGTAATTTTTTATAAGAAAAGAACTTTTAACATTTGATAAAATTTATTTTTATTAATCATCCTGTACTCTGACAGATTTCTTTGTTCTCACTAGATTTAAGCTTTCAACATTCACTTTAATATTAAACCATTATTATTCATCAGAATGTTATAAATTTGACCTCATTTGATAGATATTTTTGTTTGGAAATTGAAAAGGTTTTAAAAAATCACATTTGATTTTCAGAATTATTTAAAAAAATAGATTTTAATCACAACAAAGTGCTATCACCTCTTCAAATTTCAAGTGGAGCAGATTCAATTTAAAAAATGAATGAAATCTTTTTTATTTGATGTTTGTTTCACAAAACTGAATGAATTATTTTTAATATCGAGTAAATCTATCATCAATTTATGCTTTAAAAGTTAAAAAAAATTGTAATTTTTACAATATTGCTAAATGTTATAACAGATTATTGTAGTGATAACATTTCTAGACAGTTGTATTTCTCACAATCTTAATCTCTATAGTAATGTTACACAAAAGAATGTATTCTTTTATATTTAAAAATAAAACATTTTTGTAAAAAATAAATATGTAATAATATATATTTTTGGTTTCTAATAATTATTACACAACAACAATACAAAAATAATCATAAACTTTTCAAAAAATCATGTTTTTAGATCATCATAATATTTTTTCAAAGTAATCTTACAAAGTTTGAGATTGCCAAATATGCAATGACTAGGCATCATTGTGTAGTTTCAGTAGCTTTGAAATTTCTGCTTATTTAATTATTCTGATGTCTTATATATTTTTTGAAATTAAAATATTAGAAAAAAACATGTACTTGAATTTTAAAGCTATAAAAATGTTAGCAAACTTTCTCAGTAAATAGTGGAAAATGCAAACTTAATATCTAGATTTTTCAAATGTGGATCCATCGTTTGAGTAAATGGGTTAGTTAAGACAACGCTTTTTTTATTCTTTTTCTCTCTCCAAAAGAAAAAAGGCAGTATAATTAATCTGATTATCTTGTTTTCTTTTTGGCAAAAAAAAATTGTAATTAAAAAGAAATGTTAAATACCATGATTTTAATTTAAGTTTTCGACTTGTTTTCCAATCTCAGTGGTGAAGGGGAGAATAGCTGAACAATTGTTTTTGTCAAATTTGATCTAATTAGTTATTATTAAATTTTTCATATAGGAGGTAGAATTGTGATTGGTTGAAGACAGATTTGTTTCAAAAATAAGGATATGGGTCAATCAGTTGACTTTAATGTCTTGTAAGAAGCAAGCATTCCTGACCCAGCTGCTGAAGAAGACAGTCAATTTTTAGCTAGCTACTGAAAAAGACAGTAGGAAAAAAGGTTTAATCAGGCTATTGAAGAAGACAGCAGAAGAATTTAACTGTGAAGAGCACACTATGGGTTTAGCTTTAAAAATGTTTTTAAGATGAATATAGATATGTGTTAAGTTTTGCTAAAGGCTAATCATTAACTTTCTCCATGTAACCTGCCACCCTAAAATTTAAAAAATTTAAAGAAGAGTAATCTGAAATCTTGCTGCTAACTGAGAGTATGCATGTCTTTATATATTAGTCTTATCTGGAATTTTTATAGGAAAGAAAATGGATAAATTCTTGCTGTTTGTTAGCCTGATATTGTCTTTTACCAAGTAGCAAGATCTGAATACAGTAACCTGAAAATGAGAAGCCATCAAGAAAAAAACCTCTATAGAAACACTAAAAATTATAAATGCAAAGAAGGACTTCCAAAAAAAAATTAAAACCATGGTAGAAGGTATTTCTTCTTTATGTGCATATTATACTCTCATGTAAAGATAAAAAATTATGGAAATGAATAATTCTAGTAGGGCAACATTTTTTTGTGAAACATTTTTTATTCATATAAATTTTTCTTTTTAAAATTATAGAAAAATTTGTTTTAAAAGTAATTTAATTTTTATTAAATTTAACATGTCTTTTGAAATATGTTTTTTTTTTCTTTTTTTTCCCCCAAAATTATACAATGAGTTAAGCTAATTTAACTCCTTGTCTCTTATTAAAAAGTTGTTTTCAATTTTACTTATTGAAAAGAAAATAACTTAATAATAAAAAAAATTAATTCAATTAGTGATTAAAATCAAATGGTTAGTGATTTATTTTAATATGAAACTATACTTTTGATAAGAATGTATACATTTAAATTATCATATTATCATGTCATTTTTTAATTTTTTAATTATTAATCAGTTAGTTTATTAAATAATTGTTTAAAATATATTTTAGTATTAATGTCATGAATTGGAAGGGTTTGTGACCTCATTTCAATATAACTTAGAGTTTTACAAATTTTCAATCGCATTAAAGTTATTTTAAAATAAATTACAATGAGCTGTTATATTTATTTTATCTCTTGATCACAGTAACAGTTCATAGAGTTCTTGCTTCCTCAGATCTATTAGACCATAATGGTTAGCATGTCAGAGTTTATATTTGTTTGGACATACAGATTATAAGTCTGGATGGTGCAAAGGTATCATCTTTAAAGTCCATTAACTGCAATTCTTTTATTAGAAATTAACTTTATAGTTGTATAGTACTATGTGGAGAGAGCATTGATGATGATCACCATGTTTTTGTATCACAGCATAATGTTTTTATTATGATGATGGATTAGCATTTATATATGTGCATCCAATTAATTGTGTTATATTGTCTTGAATTTAGCTGTAGTTAGATAAATAATCTGTTTTATAGTATACTTCCTTTCAATCCAGTCACAAGGTTGACTGTTGATTTTATGATTATTGTTTGATTGTTGATGAATTAATGATTATTATTTTCTCTAAGGCTGAAGATATACCATATGGTTTTGTTCATGCTGACTCTCTGATTTTTATTCATTGTATTCCTTTTATATTTAATTTGATGTATTTAACCTTTAGAGACCTGAACAGCCATTTTGAATTCCCAGAAAAAATTACAAGACATACAATTTTAAATGAAATGTCTAATTTATTACAATAAATAAAAATATATATACATTTTTATAAAGTGCAAATATGAAAGAATGTAATAAAGCTGATAAAGTAGTCATTACCACAAAAAAGGGATATTTTTCACATTTTTAAAATCTTTATTTTTACATTGGTTCACAAACTCTCAATTTTGAAAGGTATAACCTAAAATTACAATTTCATAGACAGCTTCATCACATTTGTCATACAATGCAAAAAAAAATAATATATAACATGACCTACCTGAGTTACAGTTTGTTGGTGTAATATGGCAGGAGGTGACAATTTCAGTTTCGTTTTTTTACTAACAAGCCTAAATGTTCAATTTTTGCAAGCAGTTGTTTTCTAGGCCCTCTATGCGAGATATCTATTAGAAATGCAAAGTTTTAGTGTGGATCAAAAAAAATAATAGTAATAACTTTAGTAAAGTGAAAGTTATGAGGGTAAAAAATAATTACTATATTATTAAAAAATCATGGGTGGGGTGAACTAGATTATGCATTATTTCATAGGAAACCATAATTGCAAAGTATGTGATGAAATAAATTAAAAATTTGTTTCTAAAATAAAATGAATAAAAACATAGTAAATTCTAAGTTATGGGGATAAAAAATAATTACTATATTATTGAAAAATCAGGGGTGGGGTGAGCTAAATTATGCATTATTTCACAGGAGACCATAATAGCAAAGTATGTTTCAAAGTAATTAAAAACTTATCTACAATGAAATGAATAAAATCATAGTATGTGATGAAATAAATTAAAAATTTGTTTCTAAAATAAAATGAATAAAAGCACAGTAAATTCTAAGTTATGGGTGTAAAAAATAATTACTATATTATTGGAATATCATGAGGGTGAGAGTGAGCTAAATTATGCATTATTTCACAGGAGACCATAATAGTAAAGTATGTTTCAAAATAATTAAAAACTTATCTACAATGAAATGAATAAAAACAGCAAATAAAATAAAATAAATAACCAAAGGAATTACAAGCAATTATTATATATCAGTGGGAGATGATGGTGATGACTGTTGATTCAGTATCCAAAGGCATTGTAAATTATTTAGAATACCAAAAAATCGATCTCAGGTCATAACTCTAGCAACTTAGCAAGTATCGGTTGATGCAAATATTCATTTTTAGACCAAATAAATTTTAGTTTTGGTATGCGTGATGTAGTACAAACATGAATAACCATACCAAAAAATGCATTCAACTCAGCGGGTGACAGATCAACCCACTTCGGTAATGCCATTCTGAATCATATCTATTGCTTTCAGTGCAAATATCATATAATTTCCTATAAAAAATAAATGAAATAGATCAGGAATTGAATACTCACGGGTAATGGGGAAATACAACAAAACCTCAGAATCAAACAGATCAACAGAAAAGTCTTCATCAGAATCAATCAAAATTACGTTCAATGGCGAAAGAAACTATATGTATGGATAATTTTTTTATACATTGATAAAAATCTAGAAAGAAAAAAAAATTATAAAATTTTAATAATGTACTTTACAAAAATTGCTATAAAAAATCTAATTTTCATCGCACAGAGAAAATTTTTAGACGTACAAAAAGGTAGAAAAATGGCGAAGAGAAAGAAAAAAGAACCGTAACTGTGACATATACAGTTTGAGCGCTATTGCGGTCGAAATTGCAAACTTTTTTTTGCGTAAATGTGTGCACTTCGGTCTCAAAGGGAAATAATGATGTGGTTTGCCATCTCACCCAGACTCTGTACCATTATAATATTAATTCTGAATATAAGAATACATAAAAACCAACAGCAAAGTATATAAAATAGCCACCAATTATTTTAAATACAATTATTATCTAGAATATCCTAATCTAAAAATGTGCTATTATTTAATAATTCTTTTATTTCAAATTTTATATATATATATATATATATATATATATATGGCTATATATACTTACTTATATATATATATATATATATATATATATATATATATATATATATAAGTAAGTCACTTAGCCAAGTAATAATGCACTTTAACAAACAGATTATGAGCATTAGTGGTACTTATTGTAACAGAGTTAGTTATATAATTTTACCATTAAGGTTCTATCATAAACCTTCAATTTTAATTTAATAGTTAAATTTTTTTTTAAAAAATAATTTTATATTTTAATATTTGTTAATCACTTTTTCTATGCATCATTTATTTTTAAAAATTTCAAATTATAACTTATTTTTAATCAGTTTTTCCCCCTTCTTTATTCTATTTTCAAATAATTAAATTTTTACAAATTTTTTATTTAACTATTATGGTAATAATTATTTTTAGTTTTATTAATTTTATTGAAAAGAGATTTATATAATTTTTTTTACAATTATAATTTTTATATTATGAAAAATATAAAATTCTTTTACTAAAAGATTTGATGGTTTTTAATTTATTAAAATGCACTATTATTATACTAAATGCAGAATAAACTCCACATTGTTGTCTTAATATATAGACATCTCTAGCACATAGAAGCAGCTAAGAAAAGGCAAGACTCAATAGGCTAAGTTGTGAGGGTATATAGTTTTACTTCCATGTTTAATATTCTAGAAAAAAATAATTATTCATTTATTGAGTAATATAACGACTACTTGATGTGAACACCTGAAAAAAAAATTAGATTTTTTGGAATCGTAAAACAGTTTCAAATTTCATTTGAATTCTAATATAAACAGAGAGCATGATTAATAATTTAAAAAATTAAAAACGATATTTTAATAATCAGAGTTATTCAAGGGAACGATATTCCTACAATTTTCTATGAATATAAAAATTTGGTATAGAAGAAAAAGTTACAAAAAACTATTTATATCTTTGAATCATGGTATTTGCAAAAAATATTTAAAATTTTAAATTCTAATACAAGTTAAAAGAATTTCATTTTCTGCAAATAATTAAAAGTGGATATGTAAAAGATTTGCAAATGAACAATGTCATCTGCTATATTTTTTAAAAAATATGTTTTTATAGCTATGAAAGATAGTATCTTTCTTCTTATTTATCAGATTAGATCTGAACTTTTATTATGAAACCCAAATGACCAGATGTCATGAGAGAATCTAATTCACTAGAAAATTTTGTAATGATTAGAATTATTAAATATAAAAGACAAATATCTGCCAAGGAGATGAACAGAATATTACAATAATGAATGTGCTTTTAAGCAGCATAAAAGATAAACAGAAATATAAATATTTTAGAGAAATGCTATTTATAGAGTTTCCAGGAATAGATATCAAGTTGATAGAATCTGATAATAACACTAATAACAATAATAATTTATTTATTTGTTTATTTACTAAAAAACAACAAGTACAATATTATCATATATTTGAGTGAGAAATTTAACATAGAACAAATAAAATAGAAAGATAATATAAAAGTAATATATTTGTTATGCTATAACCAATAAACAGACATTTTGAAAGCCAAATAAATTGCATTACTTAAATTCATGGAACATTTTTAAATAAATATATTAAACTCATATTTATTCCTATCAATATTTTAATGTACAATATCAAATTATTCTGAATTTTCATGATAAATTGTGAAAAGATTCAATAACATATGAATAACAAGATACATTTGCAGGATACCTTTTGTGCAAAAATTATGTTGCTCTGATATCAATACTGCTATCATCAAAAATACTTTTTATATAAGAATTTTTCAAATATCTGGGCAATAATATATAGAACTAAAACAAGTCTATAATCACTAAATAAATTTTTTAGACTAAGGTTTAAATGTTGGGATAATTTCATACCATGTTTAAAGGAAAAATTAAAAACCTGAACAAAAAGAGTAGCAATTTATTCAGTATTGATTAATTAATCAATAATGATTTGCTCTTTGGATAGGTCAAGATAACAGTCATCTAATTCATCCATTCTGTTTTGCTCATTACCTAGATCATTGATTCCGTATAACTCTTCTCATTTCTTACATCATCCAGAAATGTCAGTTTCTCCATTCTTTTTTGTTTCATTTACTATTTCCCCAAAACTTTCTTTATTGAACTATTCTTTCAACTTAGCATGTATCAAATCCAGTTTTTCTTCTCTCTCTTTTTAATTTCATCAATCAGACTTTTTTATTTATTTTTTCCTAAAACTTTCTCTTTTATCATTTTAATCATCTAAATAATTTACTTCATTCTTCTCCATGACTACATCTCAAGACATTTACTCTGTTTGTAATTCTTTTTTTCATTGTCTATATTTCCCAGTCTTACAAAAATACATTCAACACATAATTTGTGTTTTCCTGAAATTTATGATGATGGTGTTTCAGTTGTATTTATGTTAGACTATTTCCATCATCTAATATGAGTATTGAATGTCTTTAGAAAAAATTAACTTTATTTAAATATTACAAATACATTCAACTAGTAATAATAGAACACAGATTATCACAACATTTCAAGAGATATTATTTTCCCCTCTTCTTCAGGTATTGTTGGCCTGACCAGTGACAGTACTAGCATGGAAATCGAACCTGGACTGGTAAATTCTTTGAGAAGTACTATTCTCTCCTCTTCTTCAGGCATGCTAGCCTGACCAGTGACAGTACTAGCATGGGGATGGAATCTGGACCCTTAGATTCACTGGTCAGGCCAGAAATATCTGTACTCAAAGATAAAGATCCAGGTTCAATTCCCATATCAGTACTTTCACTGGTCAGGCCAGCAATACCTGAAGAAAAGGGAAGAATAATAACTCTTGAAACATTATGCATATACTAACCTGTGTGCTATTGTTAACAGTTGAATGTATTTGGAATATTTAAATAAAGTTAAATTTTTCTAGACATTCAATACCCATATTAGTTGTTGTAAATAGTCCAATATATAAATACAATCCACACATAATTGTTTCCTTAGTTTTCTCATCAGAGGTTCTCAAAATATTTACTTTCTTTTTCGTTATCAATGTTATTCATCCTTTAATTTCATCTTCATTTTTTCCAACTTTACTTTAATCAAATGCCTAAATGGATTAATCTGTTGAACTGTATTATTATAAAATATCAATTTTTTTATATTTTTGTCATCCTCAGATATAAAAGTCATTTCTTTTACAAATCTGTTATTCTTCCTCCAATATTAGCTCTCCCACACTTTAAATATTTATGAAACCCATTATCTAAATAAACACTAAAAATCATTCATATCATGATGTAACTTTATCTAAGCCCTATTTTTATAACCAAATTTTTAAATGTCATAATTTTTCAATCTGATTCTTATTTTTTGCCACATATACATATTCTAAATCAATTTTCTATTTCACCAAAATATTTTTTTACTTTTTAAGTTAGTCAAAAGTTTATTCCAGATTACTCTATCAAATGCTTTTTTCAAAACTACCAAACATATAGCAGTTCTTTTTTTCAATATATCTCTACAACTATTTTATTAATACTAATAACATCTTCTCTACTTTTTCTTCTTTCTAAACCAAACTGCTTCTCTTCAATATAAAATTCCCAATAATTTTATGAAGCATGACATAATGAACTTATTATCCTCTACTCTTTCTATCTAATAATTTTTTTTTCTTTTTTGCAATAGGAATCATTATAGTCCTCAAAAATTTTTTTAGGCCAAATTACACTATTACATATCAAATTATCCAACCCCACAATTTCTTTCTCCATAATTTCTACCATATTTATCAAAAATTTTATGAAATTGTATCAAATTTGATAGTTTTATTATTTTTCATTTCTTTAATTGATTTAATTATTTATGTTAATATGTGATGTGATGTGATGTATTATGGTTTCTCCTTTCTTAAAGTCAGGAATCTGTCAATCACTGTGCCAAGATAGACATGTTAGCCATCTTCCCTTCCCTTTCCATTCCCCACCCTAAGTTTTTTCCATATTCTTTTCTATCCTGCTCCCTCTCATTTTCATAACATTATCTTTATTCATTTTATGGTCTTGATATATAAATTCCCTATATCGTTTTCCAAACCCAGCATAAAAACTGAGAACCCACTTTTTGTATAATCACTTTGTTTATATTTATTCTCCCACTACTTCATTATTTGCACTCTTCCTGTGTGTAAGCATTTACATTCAATTAACAGTTGCCTATTATTTTCTATGCCTTCCTTATATAACTTTCAAAATAAATCACCCATTCATATGTATATGATAAACTCTCTTTAAATTAGTGCTATCCATTGCAAACCATAGTAATCAATGGATGCTAGAAGGTTTGAGCATTAAATTTCTATTTTTATGCACAAATCTATTTGCATTCATTAATTATTATGGCTTGCACTGGTTGTAACTACTGTATAGAGAATTTGTCACTGTTTTAACAGTTTTTAAGTATAGGAAAAGAAGATTATTTAGTGATCTGCCAATATTTTTATACCTTATTCATAAACTTCAACATCTTCTTTACTTTCAATAATTAATTGCATAATTTTCTTTTCTAAGCAGAAATTGAAAATATACTTTCCATCTTTTTAATTTATTATTTGGTAGTTATCAGTTGTTTTACTCATTAATCTTTTTTTTCCAAATGACATTTCTAATTTTATTAAATCCCAGATCATATCATTTATTTTGTTGAAGCATTTCTATCACTCCATATTTTTGTTCCAACTTTTTTTTTCTTTTGTTAAATCCATTTTTTTTTTTTAGTTTATTATTAATTTTTTATATGCTCTTGTCCTTCTTCACTATTAATGTTTTTCCACCTCATCTATACTTTCATCTTTTTAAATATATTTTCCATTATCATGGTCATTTATGTGTCATAGCATCGGCCGGGACGCGAACCCACAACCGTCTGCAACCAACTACTTGCTTGTAAGGCGGCTGCGATACCTCTCGGCTAACAACGCAAGACAATAGCTTTCCTTAATTGAATAGTTCCCATCATAGTTTTTTGCTGATTTTAATATCTCCTCTTTAATCCTATACTAACATTGTCATTCATATATTCCTCACTTTATCAACACTCTATATTATTTTTTCACATACAAAACCAAATCTTCATTTCTCCAAAATTATCCAAGTATCTCACATTTATTTTTTTCTCTTTTTATGTATTTTAATTTCAACTTTTATTTAATCACAATTATATTTTGATCTTAGCTTTATATCAGCATCATACAAATCATGTGGCCTCTTAATAGAATTCTTATATCTATCCTGTATAAATATATAGTCTGTCTGATATCTTTCTCATTTGGAGCTTTTATGTACACAGTCTTTTTAAACGATTTTTAAACTATTTGCAACCACAGAATTATTTCTTTATATAATTCCAAAATTCAACTATCTTTTTTATTTTTATTTTGCCACCAATATTTTCAATTTTTTTACCTTTTTCTACAATAGCATCCCAATCACTTAACAGCAACATACATGTGTTTTTACACTTCTGTTGTGTTATTTTCATCATGTTTTCATACTGTTCTTATATTTCTGCATCATGATGACTAATCATTGGTATATAAGCCTGTATGAATACCAAATCATTAGAATTTACAGTTTATCATCATCATAAATCTATCATTAACACAAGCTAATTCTGCCACACTATTCCAAATGTTCTTTACCACATCAGTATCAACATTATTTACTGTTTATGATTATTTGAATAAAACAACTAACATACCTATTTACTTTTTATGACCCTCCCATCTTATTTCATTTAATCCCATAACATTAATATTATTTATTTTCCCTTTCAAATTTTCCAATTTCCCAGAACTTTTCAATGACTTTACATTACAAGTACCAACTCTCAGTATTTCTTCTTTCAATGTACTATTTTTATGATGATTTTTTAGGTTTACAGTCTGAGTTCCTTCCAGGCAAGACATTTAAATATTCTTTTGCCTAAGGTCTCTACACGAATCTGAATCAATCTTCTGTTCATACTCATAAGGCAGAATGAGTTATCATTGCCCTTTTTGCCCAGAAATACCCTTTTTATAGACTTAAGGTGCTAGTCATTTCTCATATTCCTTTTTGCTATCATTGTTGGAAGATTGCTAGAGGAAAGGATATTGACATTTAATGGTGATCAACACTCAGAATTACACTTTTGTTGTCATAGAAATTGTGATATTTTTATCAAAGTACACACACTATTGTCCACCACTTTCTACTACCAAATGATGCCCTTTTGCTAGTGACTGCTTATTATCACTTTCTTTGCTTAATCACAACTAGCCTTCATATTTGAAGACCCTTTTATCAGCAACTTGGGAACATTCTGGGAGACATGGCAGTCATGTTCTGAATCCAATTAAATTCAACATATTCTTTAAAAATGAAAACTGGAATATT
Organism: Epiperipatus broadwayi; assembly: GCA_028023455.1. NCBI lineage: Eukaryota > Metazoa > Onychophora > Udeonychophora > Euonychophora > Peripatidae > Epiperipatus > Epiperipatus broadwayi. Next base: position 30,814 of record JAQFVV010013291.1, read on the forward strand.
ATTAATGTCTGTATTAAAATGCAATTTAGCTGTATGCTAGCAAAAATAATGTCAGATTTAATAAAATGATTAATTGATGCATGATGGTCAATAAAATCAATTTTATTGGCAAGGCTGGAATAAATTTTGATTATTCTGAGAAGTGATGAAAAAAAACTCAACTGCATCTAAATTAGAATTCTTATCATTTTTTGACTTTCTCTAGTTAATTCCCAAGTGTTTAAGCAAAGATCAGAATTGTTTAAAATCAACAAAAATATGTTCAGAATCTTGTTTGAAATTTTAATAATCTCTATTCCACAACAAACAATTTTTTATAATTAATAAAATAATAATAATAGTAGTAGTAGTAACAAAAAAACATAATTCAATTAACATCTGTTAGAAGCCAATACGATCAATTGTTTTTTTTTTGTAAGCTTTTTTTTTTTTTTTGTATAAGAAAAATTAATTAATTAATATTGGTTTAAAATAATCCTAGAAATTTTACAAAATTTAAATATGTTTGGGTAAACTTATTAGATTTCACATCAATTATTTTAACTCCATCCGTTCAAATATTTAATAATTTTGTGATTTATTTAATAGATATAATTATAAATTTATTTTTAACATAATTTATTAACACCAAGTTTATTTTTCATCTTTTTAGTATTATACTTTTGAGTTAATGTAAATTTATTGATTAATAAATCAATATAATTATTAATTGATTTAGGTTTTCTTTTCATTATTGTAGATACTATGTTTGAAAATGATATGAAAGAAAATACATTAAAATTATAAATATTTATTTATAAATAAATTACTTTAAATAGGTACAAATTTTAGCTAATTAAGAATGGAAAGTTGGTAACATGTGCAGACTTCAGACATATTTTAAAAATACTGGGATTATCAGAATAAATCAAATTATACTGTTCATTAATTTCTGTTTTGTAGACATTTAATGATGATTGTTTATATTACATTATTTTTAGAGTATATATTATCTTGATATAAATAAATTCAGTAGCTATAAAATCATTATATGACTAAGTTACAATTAGATTAGTTAGCATATTTTAATCAAATCATAATATCCATTGAAAGTCATTAACCACACTGGATTTTAAAAAAGAAATAGTTGTTCTTATTCTATATCTTTGTCTACACATAAATGAATGCCAGTCTACAACAGAATTTCATCAATAATATTATTATTTCTTAACTGAAATAATAACTGTTTGCAGAAATATCAGTGGTGATAGTTTAAAGTATTTTATTTAAGCTCTATGATTACATAATGACTTCACTAGATTATAACAATTTAAAAAATATATTTCTTTAACATTTAATAACTGAAACACACAGCTTATTATATAACTGTGTAAATATATGTAATATATAGGGTATATGAGCACAGACTTTCACACGAGCCACCACTCTCCACACTATCTCATAACACTGATACACTTGAACACATATATGTTGAAAAGATAAATAATCACCAATATCTGTATTTCATGCTAAACCAGCAATAAGCAGTTGGTCTATATAAGTGTAGAGATGATAATCTGGACCAACTGATGATTGCTGGTTTAGCATGAAATATGTCTATTAGTGATTATTTATCTTTTCAACATATATGTGTTCAAGTGTATTAGTGTTATGAGATAGTGTGGGTCATGTGAAAGTCTGTGCTCATATATCCTATATATTCTTTAACATTTAAGAACATATTGTATCAACAACCTCTTGAAAACAAAACAAAAAGATATTTTGAAAATTATGATTATAAATCATGCTCAAATAAACTATATTAAGAGAGTAATATATGATGGCAAACTGTCATCAAGTGTTACTTCTTATAGTATCTTGCTGCCTAAAATATCAGCTTGGTTTCACAATAAATCTACATAAAACAATAATTTCGCTATTATTTTAGATAATATTCAGGTAGTTTGAACCAAATTGTGTAAATGACATATATCTAAGAATTTCTTAACACAATCGTTTTATTTTGATTTCTAAGAAAAAACAATCTTCACCAAACATTAATCAGGTTGTTTCAAGAAGTAAACAATTTTTTTTCAACATTATTAAAAAAATGTTGGCTGTTCTCTGCTTGTAAAATTTAAGACTGTAATTTTATTTTAGGTAAGCAGGTAAAATATCCTTTAAATGGCCGACTGCAAAGAAAAGGACTCTTACATAATTCTTTATAAAGAAATAGAACTTTACAAATGTCAGGTAGTAAGGATTTGAGTTTTTGTAACTATTTATTATATATCCAGTTAATGACCATTTAGGTTGTAAAGTATGGCTAACAAATGCATTACTATTGTGCTATCAAATTGTTTTTGTTAATATTATTTCTTATTTAATATTTACTAAGGCTGTAACCTTTAGGAATAAGCGTCTGAAAAATTTGAAGGTAGGGACCTCTACAGGTCTAAGCCACAAGCTTACACTATGAAGAAAAGAGGGAAACTTCTTTACTTCAACCTATTTTTATATATGAATAGGTGAAGCTGAAGTGGTTAGATCTAAGAGTGTGAAGCTATTCAATACTTCACTAATTAAGTCCACAATTCTTATTATGCATTAATACTCACGAAATCTTACGATTTACAATGACTCAATGGAAAGATCTTATAGTAAGAAATCTATTACGATAATTTAAAGTTGTAATTATAAATTTTATTAAACGCATATTATTATATTAAGTAATATTTACTAAGGCTGTAATATTTAGATCTAACCACTTCAGCTTCACCTATTCTTATATAAAAGTAGGTTGAAGTAAAAAAGTTTCCTTCTTTTCTTCATAGCGTAAGCTTGTGGCGTAGACCTGTAGAGGTCCCTACCTTCGAATTTTTCAGACGCTTATTCCTAAAGGTTACAGCCTTAGTAAATAATACTTAATATAATAATGTGCGTTTAATAAATTTATATTATTTGTTATATATTTGTTTGCTTGTTTTTGTTTAGTTTATACATATATCTTAAAACTAAATAACTTAAAATTGATACCATTAAAATTTTTATACACAAATATACTTTATTCAGAAATTAAAGATGTTTGATTGAAATTGAAATTTCAATTTTTTATTTTTCTTTCTTCACAGTTTTGATCCATTTTGTGTTTGTTTATATTTTATTAGTATTTAACTCTTTGCTTTAATTAACCTTTCAAAAAATATTTGTTCTATATTTTATTGTGAGATAACACTGTTTTCATTATTCAAGTTTAATATGCAGTGTAAAAACGTATGGAGATATCAATAAAATTATTTAACTTTAATTATTTTCAAAATTAAAATAGGTTTAGAATAATTTTCAAAATGATTTTATTAATTAAAGCGCATTAAATTAAATATAAGAAAAATGTAGTTAATTTTAAATGTTGAAGAATAAGAAAAAATAAAACTTCCTGTTTAAAGAAAAAAAAATTAGCTTCAAGTTATTTTCAATCAGGTACTCGATTGATTGAAATTTAGAGAGGCTGGTATTTAAAGTATGTTTTTGAAATAATTGATTTGTGAAAAAGACCGACTTTGATAGAGAGGTTTTTGTTGTTTTTACCTTTGGCAAGATAATGAGATAATGGAGGAAACAATTTAATTATGTTTTTATTTAGATATAGATATATTAATTTTGTTTAATTTGGAAATTCAAAAATTTTTTTATTACAAAATATGCTATATAATAATAATTCATTTCAATTTTATCTAAACATAAGTACATATATTATTTATATATGTATAAACCATAAGTACACCTGCAACTAATTAATGACATATAATATAGAATGAGTATTGTGATAATGTGCAGTAACTATTCGTTTTGGGCTTTTATGTAAAAAATGAAAGTTTATTTAAAGAGCTGGATAAATAATCATTTATTAATTTGCATATTTATTTAAAGTTTATTTAAACTTCTCAGTAGATTTACAATTTTATCTCGATATCAGTCATTGCTTGCGCTTATAATCTATTTATGAACTTAAATAAAGATAGATACTTATTTGTAGAGTTATCTTAACAATGGATTGACAACTGGTAATGAACATTTGAAATGAAAATATATGTAAAGGTTTTTTTATTTATTTAAATAATACAAGTGACGTGTATAAATGACATGTATATCTGTCATATCTGACCTTGCCTTTAGAAGTGGACTATTTCATATTCCTTCCCTGATTGGCTAGCATCTAGTTTCTATCCAAAGGAATTAAATCCTTCACTGGGGTTCGCGCACCAAATGTGCATGTTTTCAGTAAGATAGGGATTTGCCATTAAATAGTCAGCCTTTTGGAGCCAAGGCAGAGAGCAATTACTTTTGTCAACCTGAACAACTGAACACGCTCTCCATTAAATCCTCTGCCATCAGCAAGGGTAGTATCTCCTCATTATCATGATGTTCACACAGTGAGGCAAATCCACCTATGGACTGGAAACTGCTATATCTGCACTCGACTCAAGGCAAGCTAAATACATAGCTGGAAGAGTCTTACTAAGGCTCATAAGGCAGGGTAATCATTAGCTGGAAGCACGTTCCATTACTCAGTATGACTACCTCAGCATTAACATGTATAAACAATATATGTTTGACTAACAACTGTGTATATTTTTAGTACTAATAAATTGTACATATTAATTGTTGAGTAGTCATTCTTTTTATAACTGTTGGTTTGGAATGAACCTGTAAGCCTAACCAAACACAACAGATCTGGCACAGGCTCACAGAAAATTTTACCTCATGGTTGGAAAAATTATATTTAAACATATGAAATAAATATGCTAGTGTGTATTTTGCATATTTGTTTTATTACTTTTCTTTTTGAGAAAAAATACATTTGCCGTAATTTCATTATGATGATTTTTTTTTAAAAATCACATAAAGACATGTCAATTTGAAGCTGCAACCAATCACAAGAGCTTCACTCACAAGACAGTGACAAAAGCTCACTCTGGTTTTTTAAAAGCTTCATTGAGTTAGTTAAAATAATGTAACAGTAAAACCAAAATAATTACAAGTGGTTACTCAGAAAATAAATACAAAAAGCAATTATGAATGGTGACTCACATAAGTAAATAAAGATGGCTAGAGTAAATGGCTCTATGGAATCTTTTGATCCGGCTCAATCTGAGAATGGCAAATTATAAAGAGTGATTGATTTTTTACCTACTGGCTAACTAGATAAAAAGCCTGAGGTAAAAAATTAGCCACACTAATGACCATAATAGGTCCACAAAGTATGATATACTCAAGTCTCAATCTATGGCTGTAATCCTAGCTGGGCTGGATTTTGACAGAGTGTTAACAATTCCCACAGAGTATTTTTCCCCTAAACCCTTGAAAATAATGCAGAGATACCATTTTAATCTCAGCATACAAAAACAGGGTGGAACTGCTAGAGAATTTGCACCACAAATCCATATATTAGCCTTGAAGTGTGATTTCAAAGATTTCATAAATGAAGCACTTCATGATCATTTTACATAAATGAAGCACTTCATGATCATTTTATTTATGGCATAAATGATCACAATTTGAGGTTGAAAATGTTAATGATTCCACACCTAGATTTTGAGACAAGTGATAGCTCAGGCAGGACTAGCAGAGACAATAGCTAGTCAAGATACCCCATTAAAAAGACTTACTAAGTAGGAAGTGCAAAAAATTGAGCAAAGCACCAGGTCACCCAAATACACAGTCATCTCAGAGTACTCAGCATCAATTAGTCCATGGCTTTGTCATAGATGCAATGAGCACATGCATATGCATACAGAATTCCCAAACCACAAGGCAACATGCATGTTTTGCAAGCAAGTCAGACATATAAAAATGGCAGGTCTGAAATTGAAAAGACAAACAGCTGAGTCAAAAATAAAAACACCTATTCCTAAAAATAATAAAGGCACTTATAAGAAAATTAAGCAAGTTGCCTGTATAAACTCTATCAAAGATTACAAGTCTGGGTTTATACACACTGTCATAATTAATGGTACACCAGTCAAGATAAAACTTGACAGAGAGTCAGCAGTGTCTATAGTTTCAAGAAAGACCTAGACAATCATTAATAAAAATAATAAATATAAACTGCACCCTTGCAGTAAGTCAATATCAGACTATCAAGGAAATAAAAACAACATTAAACTCATGAACAGCCCTCCCATTTATCTTGAAAGTAATGGTCAGGCAGAAAATTGGTACAAGAAGCTAAAAAGATGATAATAAAAATGTATACAGGAAGTTAGAATATGAGAATTACCAGGATTCCGCTAGTGCAGCACTCCACTCCAAGCACAGAAACAGTAAAGTCTCCTGCAGACCCTTAAAAACTGTGCTACTGATCCTGAAACCTGATGCCTAACTTGAACAAGAAGATAAAAAAATAGGAACACAAGTACTATGTTATATGTATTACAAGTCCACAAAATGGATACCAGCAATGGTGACTCAAATAAAGTGTCTATACACTGTCATTGTGTAAACAGATGGTCATCATCACCACAACAACCAGCTAAGACTCAATCACACATCAGAAGCTAACAAGAGCAGTGGTCAACCTGGAAAAGGTACCTCAGTCAGTGAAGACAAACAGCAAAATCAAGATAGCATCAGACACCAGAAACAAGTTCATCAATTGAAGAAGTTGAAGACAGGAACAGTAATCAACTGGAGAAACCAACCAAGTGGACAGTACACCATTCAGCACATCTCAATGACTATGTCCTTCAGAGCTAATTTTAGCCAGGGGGAAGGATGTCATATCTGACTTTGCCTTCAGAATTGGACTATTACAGATTCCTTACCTGATTGGCTAGCACTAAGTTGCTATTCAAATGGATTAAATCCACTGGAATTTGTTCACCAAATCTGCATGTTTCCAGTAAGATAGGGGATATGTCATTAAATAGTCAGCCTTTTGGAGGCAAGGCAGAGAGCATTTACTTCTGTCAACTTGAATGACTAAACATCCCTCTGCCATCAGCAAGGGTAGTATCTCTTCTCATTTATCATGACATCCATGTAGTGAAGCAAGTCCACCTATGGACTGGAAACTGCTACATCCACACTCAATTTGAGGCAAGCTAAATACATCAACTTACCAGAGCTCATGAGGCAGGGTTATCATTAGCTGGAAGCCAGTTTTATTACTCGGTATGGCTACCTCAGCATTAACATGTATAAACAATATATGTTTGACTAACAAGTGTGTTTATTTTTAGTACTAATAAATTGTACATATTAATTGTACATATTAATTCTTTTTGTAACTGTTCATTTGGAACAAAACTGTAAGCCTAACCAAACACAACAATATCTATACATTTAAACTAAATGTAGCCATTATATGATTTCATACAAAGTAATTTATTTCTGAAATTCTTCATGATATAGTGAGAGTTTTCACAAATTTTATTTTTAAAATATGGTTTCATATCATATTGTAATGAGATGATAATGATTGGAATCCATCATGTTAGTATTAACTAATTTTATAAATATAAATATGTTAATGAGTTAAATAAAACAAATTATTTAACTAGATAAACATAGATAGAGAGTGAAAATATGTCTGTAGACTTCATATATATATATATATATGTTATATATAGAGGTCGCAAATAAGCTCTTAACAAGCTTTGCAGAATATTCCCAACCCCAGACAAGTTTCTGCTACTGGCTTCCTCAGTGAGGTGTTAGGATATTCAAGCATTAGATTTCTAATACTTTCTAATTCTTGAATATCCTAGAACCTCATTGAGGAAGCCAGTAGCAAGGGTTGGGGACATTCTGCAAAGCTTGTTATGAGCTTATTTGCAAGCTCTGTATATAACATTGGTAATACAAGCTTGTTAAATTAGGTCATGTGACATATGACTTGATGTCTTTGTAATATATATATATATATATATATATATATATATATATATACAGCATATTTATGTTATTCATAAATATAATGAAATATACACTTAAAGAATTTTGTTTAATCCGTACTAATATTTTATTATTTTATTTTTTATCACAAAGAAAAAATATGTATATTTTATTTTGTTTTATCCATATAGAGAGTTTAAAAAATGAAAATTAAGTTGTTTATTTTTATTATCTTATAAAAGTATAATTAATTAAAATGGGAGAAATTATCAAAGAATTTTGCTTTCTCTTTTATCATAACTACAAATAAATAAATGTATTGCCAAATTTAATGTTATTTTATACTTTTTTCTTTATTGTAAACATAGTTGAATAAACCTGTTTTTGATACTAAATTCAACAATATATATTTTTGTGTGTGTATTGATTACACCCATTCTTTTATTGATTAATTAAAATATTTATTTGGGTATTTAAATAGAAAATAATAGTAATAAAAAAGCATGCTGACAGAAATTTCTTTTTATGTGTATTGCAAAAATCAGGTTTTAAAACTAATTAGTATATTGAAATATTTATTCTCAGATTGTAACAGAGAGAAAACAGCATGCTGTATTGCAGAAAAAAGAACTTTGGTGGAAAAAATTAATTGAAACTTTATCCTGAAACTTTGGAAAGCTGATAAAAATTGCATAACCATATATCGTTACAAGTGTCATCAATCACTTGTAGAGAATAACAGTGTTATTGCATATATTATGAATTCTTGCCTTACAAAAATGTTATTTCCTAAAATTATTAAAAAAAAAATGGAGTAAAGGAGTTCAGTAGTCCACAAGTTCTTTTTTCATCATCAGCATGAAAGTCTTATATCATTGATTTGCATAAAAATTCGGTTCTCATCTGATCCTTCATGTCAGCCATGGGTGGTGCGATTTCTAACCAAAAACACATTAATATAAAGTTCCCGGTCTACTGATTCTTTATTAATATTGACTTTTTTTTTGTTTGTTTACAAAGTTTACTTTCTTTCATTTTTGAATTATTTTTCCCAAATAATATTTTTGATGATGGGATAATAATAGTTGTTTTTTTGTTAATTTTTATTGACAAAAGGGTCTTTTTTGGTGTGTGTTCAAATATTAATTTGTGTTTTTTTTAAATAGTATTACTGTTTTTGTAAAATTGGATTGCCAAAATTCAAAAGAGAAGGGTTTTTTTTTTATGGATCTTTAAATAATAATTGATGTTACTTTGATAGGTTTCCATTTGATTGCCGACAACAATTAGTGGGAGAGGTGTTTTTGTGTACAATTAAAAAATAATTTACACTACTTTTATAGGTTTATGTTTGATTGCCAACAACAATTATTGGTAGAAGTGTTTTTTTCAGTGTGTGTGTATGTTTAAATAAAAATTAAAACCGTTACTTTTATCGTTTTACATTTGATTCTCAACTGATTTGACTCCCTTTCATTTATAAATTATGGTTTTGATTCTACAAATAAATATTTTTGACAATGGGACAATAATAGTTGTTGTTTGTTCAATTTTTTATTGACAAGAGGGTGTTTTTTGGTGTAGGTTCAAATAGTAATTTGGGTTACATTTAAATAATAAGTTATGGTCAGACTTTGATCGGTTTACATTTGATTGCCGATACTAATTATAGGGAGAAGGGGTGTAACCATTTAAAGAATAGTAGTTTATGTTACTTTTAGTGGTGGTGTCCATTTGATTGCTGACAATAATTAGTGAGAGGGATGGGTGTTTTTGGGTGATGATTAAATACTAATTTACTTTCCATTTCTTTTACATTTGATTGCTGACAACAATTATTGGGAGAAAGGGATTGTTTTTTTTTGTGTAAGTTTAAATCAAAATTGAAGTTACTTTTATCGGTTATATTTGATTTACAACCGATTTGACTTTCTTTTTTTTTTTTTCGTTTATAAATTATGGTTTTGTTTTGCCCAAAACCTAATATTTTTGACAATGGGACAATAATAGTTGTTGTTGCTTTTATTTTTATTGACAAGAGCGGGTCTTTTTTTGGTGTATGTTCAAATAGTAATTTGGGTTACATTTAAAAAATAATCGGTTTACCTTACTTTTAGTGCTTTACATTTGATTGCCAACAACAATTAGTGTAGGGGTGTTGTGTATGATTAAAGAATAATTGTACGTTACTTTTATTTTTTATATTTGATTGCCGACAACAATTATTGGGAGAAAGGGTTTTGCATTTTTTTTGTTTGTGTGTATGTTGAAATCAAAATTGAAGTGACTTTTATCGGTTACCATTTGATTGAAAACCGATTTGACTTTTTTTTTTTGTTTATAAATTATTTGGGCTTTCCCAAATAATATTTTGTTTGACAATGGGACAATAATAGTTGTTGTTTCTTTAATTTTGATTGACAAGAGTGGGTCTTTTTTGGTGTATGTTCAAATAGTAATTTGGGTTATGTTTAACTAATAATTTACGGTCTTACTTTGATTGGTTTACATTTAATTGCTGACGACAATTAGTGGGAGGTTTTTTTTTTCTATACGAGTAAAGAATAATTGATGTTCTATTTATTTGACCGTTTGATTGCTGACAACAACAATTATTGGGAGAAGAGGGGTTTTTGGGGCTATGTTTAAATAAAAATTTTAGTTACTTCTTTTATTTTACATTTGATTGCTGACGACAACAATTATCGGGAGAAGAAGGGATGTACGTTTAAAATAATAATTGAAGTTACTTCTTTTATTTTTGACATTTGACAAAGGCCATTTGAAATCCCTCAAACAAGCTTGCCTTTATGAAATGAACATTTTCATCGGCCACAACAAGACTTACAAATTAAAGTCGAAAGATGTTTTTGGACCCCAAATCTGCATATATTTGCTGCACAATCCAATCTTTTCTTTCAGCAGCAGGATGTTTTTTTTCTGCTGTAGAAATATTCCAGTGCCAGCTTCCATGTCTGGCAATTCCCATTTTTTCAAGTTTTCTGTTGTTTGAATTAGCCATCTTCTTGGTCTCGGAAAATTTCTTGCTAAAACGTGACTCAAAGAGTGATCGTTTAAAAATTTTATGCTATCCCACCCTAATCGAGAATTTAGGAGGCTTATAGCTTTACAAGGAACAATCATGACACTGTTTAAATTGTTAAAAGGTAACAGTACATCAATTCATCTTAAAAAAGGCCCCGATGAAAATTTAAATACTTTTGACACGATCAAATTAACATACCCTCGTACGATATTGTTACATAATATACATAATACAGCATTATGATATAGTGCATGACACAAACAACTATGGCATTTTCCTCTGCTTTTAGCATTGAAAAAAGCCACACCATTAGCCGCTAAGCTGAGTTAGCACTCTTTCTAGATTTTATTGTAGAAAGAAGACTTAACTCCAAGTTAACACTCTACCTTTTAGCATAGAAACAAGACAACTCCAAGTTAACAATCTTTCTAGGATTTATTTTAGAAAGAATGCTTAAAGGCTTGGGTGCAGTTGTGGAAATGGCATATTTATAGAAATTTAGCGAGAAATAGTGCCTCCAGTGGCTGACACGAAGGATCAGATGAGAACCGAAAATTCTTGCTGAAAAAAAAATCAATCCTGTAAAGAAGATCAATAAATCTAAATCTTCATTTTGATTTGCATAAAAATTCTTGCTGAAAAAAAAAAAATCCTGTAAAGAAGATCAATAAATCTAAATCTTTGTTCATTCTGTTTTATAGTTTTACACATGAGTAGTATGGTGACATAATGGAACAATGTGTCATTTTTAAAAAAGAAAAGAAAAAAGTGTACTAACAAATTAAAACATTTTCTTATTATAATTATTCAAGAGAACTTAGCTCCAAATATTTTTTATTTCATTAAATCAATTGTATGTGAAAATAAGTCCACCCCCCCCACCCCCAGAAAGTAAAGTGTTTTTTGTTAATTTTGGTATATTTTAAATCTAATATATGGCATTTATCATTTTCATAGAGTTTGCATATTAAACATATAGAATGATTCCAATGAATGAGTTATAATGGGCTATGATTATGAGAAATACATTTTCTTGAAAGTGCTAAGCCATTTTAATTGATTAATTGCTATTAATTTATATAGCTTTACGTTATAACTGTGATAGCACTAATAATATTATTGTAATTTCTTCTTCTTCTTCTTCTTCTTCTTCTTCTTCTTCTTCTTCTTCTTCTTCTTCTTCTTCTTCTTCTTCTTCTTCTTCTTCTTCTTCTTCTTCTTCTTCTTCTTCTTCTTATTATTATTATTATTATTATTATTATTATTATTATTATTATTATTATTTTATACATTAATATAATTATGGACTAATTGATACTTATTTATGTGTTTGCAAGTATGTTCAATAACATAATTGTATATTGTATCTACAAAATTTATTACCTTAATTTTTTTTGTTATTGTAAATGCAGTTAATAATTAATCATAAATACATGTGTATGAGTGTATAAAAAAAACGTTAATTATTTTTATGTTGCATAGAAATATTTAATATTTTAAAAGAAAATATTCTTATAACTAATTATTAATTTTTGTGATAATATATGTGTGTACGTATATTTGTATAAATAATCATCTGTCTTCATATAATTCAAAGAAAAGGGGGAAGTTTATTTGTATCTTAATATTATATTTTTATAATATATCATTTAGGTTTTAAATGATGATTGTGAGTTTTATTTGTTTTATTTATTTAATATAATAAATTAGTCACTAAGTTGAGTTAGTATTTGGTGATCAACTTATCAACTCAACTCATTCCACAGTAAATATAAATAATAAATTTTGATTTGTCTATTTTTATACTCTATACCACTCACTTTGAGAGTTTAAGAGTTTTTATTGAGCTTGAATCTGGGATATGCTGCAGGGAACTGTAGATGGAGGTCTCTATAAAGCTTTTTTTTTCTGAAAGAAAAAAGTGGCACATAGAGCCAATGTGATTTGGGCATTATAAAAATATTTTATTGGTGGCAAGTTTTGCTGATCCTTGTAGAGATTGATACCAAAAAGGTGATCAGGAAATATGACTAATGATTATAATTTGATCACCTTTTTAATAATATAGATTTTTATGTTCAGTATGTCTTTCTTTCAATGGATTTGATAAATACCATATGTGGACATGTCATTAAGTTGGTTTGTCTTCTGCATATACGAGGCCTATAGTAATAAATTTAACTAATGAAGATTATAGACTTCACTACTTAAAAATCTATATTACTCTATTTAGGTCTGGAATTAGTAGTGTAAGTTACAAGGTAGAATGGTGTAGTATGAGGGTATGGTTAGGTTCCAATGCAATATATATTTTATTTTAAAGTTTTAATTCTAAAAATAATCCATATATGTCAATAAGGATAAAAGAAAATTCAGCAGAATAAAAAGATGCTTAAATCTCACCTTGATACTGTGTTTGTGATGTCACTAATTTTAATAATATTACTTGGAAAAAAATAGTTTGAATAATAAAAATTTTTAATTGTTGCTAGTTTATTCAAATTCATGATTATTTTAAGCAATAATTGTGTAATTAAAAATTAAGAATATAAATTATTACTTTTTTATTATGAATGTAAATGTTTTATTTTTAAAAATAGAACATAATTTTTGCACAATTTAAATTATTTAAAGAGCATTTACAATCTGTGTGCTAAGATGTAATCACTGCAATCAATAACTGTGTGACTATATTGCAATACTGTAAAAGAATTTTAACTTTTAAAGCTTAATTTGATTGATTTATGAGATATTAATATTTATTTATTCATATTTTAAAACAAATGTCAAATAAAAAGATTTCATGTGTTTTTTGAAAATAAAAATTCTATTCTCAGCAATGATGATGAAAGAGGCTGATTATATTGATTACAATGTAATTTTTTTAATATTTTCAAAAGTCAAATGATTATTTAGAATTTGTAAGCAAAAATATAAGTGATGTCAAATTTATTATGTTCTAATAAGTAATAATGTTTTAATCTTAAACTTAAATTTATTTGCTTTTAGTCACTGAAAATAATTAAAACTGTTATTTGCAAAAGGTTTTAATGAAAGCAACAGAATTACATACAGCAATATTAGATGTAGATGAAAAGAAAAGAAATTGTACAATATAAAAAAAATGTTTTGAATTAAAATTATCAGACTCAAATAATTGGCAGTTGATATCAATAATATCTTTTATCCGAATGTTGAATACAAGATGTTGTTGTCAGAAATAATTGATGAATCTTTTAAGAGTGAAATGAGGAAAAGGTTTTTGATTGCTATTCTCAAAATAATCTGTATTAAAAAATCAAAATTCTATTTATTAAAGAAAATAAGAAAATTAATAAAAAGGAAAGTGTATAGTTTAAGACATATCTGAATAAGGAAGTTGATGAATAACATAATTTTAAGATTTATTAACATGGACTGAGATTAGAAATACAACTTAAATTACAAAATCATCTCCAATGACTCAGAATATCAATAGCATGTAAAATGACAAACATAGCATGGATTTCTAGTAATGAAAAGTTAGTATGATTTCTGTAGTTAGTAATCATCATACTTTTGGGTATTTAAATAACAGATTGGTTAGCTTCATCCTGTAGAGATTAGTCTAAAATATTGGCTAGGCTCCAATAACAAATAAAAATAAGCATATATTTTATTATAGAAGGATAGCAATAAGATTGTTTGAATAAAAGAGAAAGACTACTTCTGTATACATTATTTTATAAGTTTATAAAACATTGTCACAGCATATAACAAAAAGAAGTTTAAATATGTAGTAAAAGATATAATGAAAAAAAAATTAAACACAAGATTTTATTAAAATTCAACAAAACTTTTAATTGGAAACTTATAAGAGAATTAATTTTCTAAGGAAGCCATAAAGCAAGTAGAACAAAAGTGTGATCTGAAGATAGATTTCATCAAATATTGATAGAGGAATGTAAGTCAGAATGTATGATAATCAAATATAGAGGCAACTCACCGATAGAGGGGAAAGTATATGAGCTGTATAAGATTAGATATTAAAGTTGGAGAAAGAACATTATATTAACATTTATAACCATCATAGAGAATGACTAAATTGGAAGTAATTAGTATTTGCATCAGACAATCTGTTAAAAGGCAAAAGTGTCTTGATCTTGGTTGGACAAATAAATTATTAAAAGAATAAAATAAAAATCTGGCATAGATAAATGAGATGATAATTAAACTGAGAGAAATATTAGTTATAAGTAATTGTTGCTGCTATATTGGGTTACTTATTACCTGACATTTTGGACAAAGTATAGAAGCAACAGTGAAGCAAAGAAAATACATGATTTTAAAAAAAGTTTTCATTTTAATAATCAGCCACAAAATTAGTAATAAAGTATTTTACTTTCTATATTCTTTGATCAAAATTCTAGCCCACATATTCATTACAAAAATGTTGAATATCATCATTAAACAAAGTGCTGATTTTTTTAAATTCATCTATTCTGTAGCTTTCTGACTATTTATAGAAGCAAATGAAAATTCTTTATTGCTTTTGAACATCCAGATATCACATGAAGAGATAATACAGAGGAGCTGTAGACTATGTTGTATCTAACTACATGACTTAATTTATGTGCTATCCAAAGAAAAATGTAAGCAAAACAAACAGAAAAGCAAATATATAAACAAACAAAAAATATTAGATGTCACAAATGATATTTGAGCAGTTATTTTTTCTCTCTGAGCACTAAGTGATCACTTTTTCCAAAAAAAAAAGAAGTAAAATTTGTAAGTAAATCTTATACTATGTTATTAGCCATGTTTTAATGTTGGAGCCCTATACATGATTATATGTATTAATAAAATGTATTCAGTTGAAGTATATATATATTGTAACGGAATATATGCCGTTACATTCCCCGATCGTTAAAATATATATATATATATAAAATCTTTCCTTATTATTATCCTTTCCAAATTTAATGTGTAGTATTTTGCATTATAAAATATTTTCTGAGCATAATGAATAAAAGTTTTGCAAACATTTTAAACATACTAAAAGTTAAGACTGATTTTAAAACATTAAACCATTAGAGAGATTCTAATTTCTTGATAACATGACCACTACTATTATGTTTCTATATGAGAAAAAAGTTATTAAAAAAGAAATATCACCCAGAGTATATTTAATAATGACAACTTCAGAACAGACCTTTCACTATTTACTTTATTTTAAGAATGAAAAATTTGGTAGTTAGTCTTTTTTCTTATTCCTATTCCTTCAATGAATGCATGAGTAAATAATAAAAGTAATTGTGTACCTTTAAGTTATTATTAATAACTGTATTATTTTATATTTTTATACTATAATTTTGATTTATATATGCATATTATACACATAAAAAGTGTCTACATTATATATATATGATAAACAAAAATGCAAGTTAAAAAACTTGCTAACGCTTGTATTTATGTCCACAGATGGCGTTCTACCAAAACGCCGATCAAGCATATGTTTTGTTTACATAAACATCAGAGTAGTTAGTATTCACTATCTCTAACTATAATTCCACTTTCAGATCATGATTTCAAGCTATTTGCTATCATCAGTGAAAGATAGGAATAAAGAAACTAGATCTAAATACAAACTCTGAGCGTTTATGAAACAAAACATATGCTTGATCAGCGTTTTTGGTAGAACACCATCTGTGGATATATATATATATATATGTGTGTGTTGAAATGTATTATATAATTGCAATTCAACAATGTCTGTGATATATATATATTGTAATGATCCGGAGAAGGAGACTTCACATAAACTGCACTACGGGGCGCCATCTAGGCATTTGAACCTAGAAAAATTTATAAAGTAGGCAGATACGTAAGTCAAAAAAAAATTTTTTTTTTTTTTAATTTTGATTCCGGTCGTTAGCCCATGTCACTAGCTCAGTGGAATAGCAGAGATTTAATAAGATAATCTAAGAGTATATATAAAAAAAGGAATAAAATAAGCCACTGCCAGTAATTAACATACAAACATTTTTTATGCACATATATATAAGATTTAAAATTATTTTAGTATTAGTTTTACATTTTAATTTTTAACATTCTTTTTAACTTTGATTTTTGACTTTAATTTACATTTAATTACTATTATATTCTAATTTTACATTTTAATTAAGTTTGCACAGATGGGATTATAGAAGCTTGTTTTAATATGTTGCTATAGATCGGTTACATAGATTACATGGTTAAAAACATTTCAAAATAAACATAAACGATCAAAATATAAAATCATTGATTACTGACAATTGCGGAGGGAAATTTATACGTAACCCAATAGTATTCACCATAAGATACTTGCATTGTCACCAATAACTTAAAAGACATCCGAATAAATACATTTTAGATACTCACCGTAAGGTATCATTATTTATCGAATGTCTATATATTTTGATCAAATATGGAAACGCAAAACATAGTTAACCAATAAACAATCCATGCAAGCGTCTATAAACAACTTAAATTTAATGCATTTTTATTTAGGATCGAGTATGAATAGACCACATAAATTTGCTTTTGAAAATAAACATTCTATCCCTATTTAACCTTAGGCTAAAATTCGTAGTCAAACTGGCATCAATTCATCTGATATATCGATGTATTCAATGTAATAAAATACGACAGCACAAAAGGTTAAAAGAAGAAATTGCCTCTTATGAGATAGGAATATTACATCTATCTCTAAAGAAGAGCAATAAAACAAAAAACTCCATAGAAAGGAACTGTGGTATCCGACTTATAATTCCTTCCATAGGCAAACGGAAGTGTGCGGCGTATGAAGCGATTCTGCCCGTAGCGAATCAATATTACATCTACTAATCACACCAATATATCCAATCCATTGACCCAATTTAACCACGAAACAAATAACCTAAGATTACCCTCCCCTAATATAACTTTACAAATCTATATAGCCATTCACACCCGACTTAAGTTTAACATTTATATAATTTAACTTAACGGAAAACAGAAATCATAATAAAACTTAAAGAACAAAATTAAATAAATGGAAATGATTTTAAATAAATAAATGAAAAATACATCAAATAACATTATTAATAAATTAAGTTGGTCAGATAGGATAATATTGCAATCATTTAAATATGGAAAATTTTAATTTAATGTTCATTATTTATAAAGTTCTTACGGTTTAAAAAGTTCATCTTTATCCGTTGCTTGCCATGAACGTGAATTCCCACACCGTCCTAAGATTTGTATCCATTTAGCCGTTGTTTTATTTATTCATTCGGAGGTTTTTTTAGTTTAATTGGTCCTTAATGTAGGAAACGATAGTTCATTTCTTTTTCTTTCTTAGCAAAGCTGAAGGGATTGAATCGTGCGTCTTTTTTCAATCCCTTCTCCTTCACTTCCGCACTAACACATCTCTCTCACATCGTAATAATCATTCACTAGTCACTGATTAATAATTTCCAAATTTTCCTTTTATATTAATGTGAAGGATTGAATTTACATTAAGTCACCGATGCGATGGTCCTTTCGCTGCGGTCCGATTCCATAGGGATTTCTTCTTATTTGCTAACAGTTTCTATTGTTTTCCTATCTGACCGGTATTTTTACATTTAAATGCCCAAGGCTGGTTTACATTTGACTAATTAAATTTATCATTTCCATTTCTGATTAATTAACCTGTTTTCCAAATCAAAGATATATTTAAAGATAAATTTAAAGATATAATTTTATCTCCAAATCTTTTTAAGTTTTTGTTTTTAAAATACCTTTTCTATTTTTAATACAGTTTTATTTTAATAATTTTTATATCTGTGCAATTTAATATATAAGAGTTTAAGATGATATTTAATTTCAATTTTTAATTCTTAAAGAAAATTTTTAAATGCGAACTTTTTAATTTACTTTCATGTTTAATAAATAAAAAAAAAACACAATGTAACGAATGTCTGTGCTCGTTACAATATATATATATATATTTGTATATGAAAGAATATGGAACAAAATATAGCATAGTTTACAGCTCTACTGTATAATTAATTTAAAGAGATACCCAGGTATTAAGCCATACTAGATTGGGGAGATATGATAAATGGCTGTAAGCCATCTACCTATGGGGAAAACCTAAGCTGTTTTGAAACCTGACAAAATGTTTTATCTGACTTAATATAAACTTTAGTTCATTGGTATCAGGCAAATGATTTTACCACTATGTTAAGAATCATGCCAAATGTACCTACAACAACAAGTTTGAAAGTGAATTTTTATTAATGTTATTGGTTTTTGAGTTTCTAAGATAGTTTAGAGTACAAAATAAGTCAGAGAAAATTTTGACCTAACTTTTATTTCTAATTAAAAATAAGTAGAAAATTAGACAATTAAAAACAGTGCATTTACTTATAATGTTGTAGCTTTAAGAGGTGATTTTTCTTAATGTGGCCATCTTGAAGTGAGAGATAATAATGTTAATGAATCTCCTGTTGTAAAATTTCTTTTTCAAACTAATCCATGATACTTTACTCTTTGTTGGAATAAACATAAAATGATAAAACTGAAATATATATATTTATAAGACAATGTATATAGTGGTGTATGATTAAATTTTACCACCTGATTTGAATACAACTAATTTCTCACCAAAAGTTAATTGTAAAAATAAAAACTTCTACAATTTGAAACCTATTCTTAATTGCAATATTACCAATTGTACCAGAACTAATCCTTTCAAACTAAACAATGACATTCCAATAGAATTATATGGTGATGAATTGATATCAAAACAATTACTAGCTTTTATATAAAATCCCTCTTTTCTCATTTGTCAGATTGGTGAATGTATATTTGTTCATAAGTTGTTATGTGTCAAATCCACAACCAAATTTAAAAAAAAAACTATTATGTTTATGCAAAGATAATAATTCCAGCAATAATAAAAAATGGTTGGAGAAAATCAGTACATGTGCTTTTAAATCATAAAAAAAATGTGATTATAGCACATAAATTCATGTTTAAAATATGGCATTTAATGATGAAAAATAGATGCTACAGTACCATGTTTACATTTAGTTTTGGTTAGCATATAATTGAAGTTGAAATGCCACTCTTTCATATCAGTTTATAATTCTCACATTTATTTATATAATATTAAAAAATTTTGCTCAATTTACATTAAATCTTAAAAAAATTGATAAAACAACCAATTAAAAAAATAATGGTGTATTTAGACCAGATACATCCAGTATTTAATAAATTCTGCAAAAGTAGTTTTGTTCATACTTTAATAAAAACATCACCAGTCTTTAGCAATGTAGAAGTTCATCTGAAGATAAGCCAATATTAGATTAAATAATTAAAAAAAACTCTGTCAGAAACATGGATGACTATTTTTTAAAAATCTAAATATCATTAGTTTTATACCAAAAATTACTGTTTGTATGAATTGCAAAACTGAATTAAAGTTTGAAAGTTAATAATAAAACAAATCAACATACAAATATAGTATTTTTTAAAGAAGCAAACTATACCAATTTTAGTGAGTTACTTTGATAGGAATGTTTTGTATCAGAAATTTGTTAAGACTGAATAAAGTCATAAGTAATGAGTAAAAAAATGATTCCAGATGTTTCCCAAATTATGAAATAATATTTTTATTAAAATGACAATTATGATTATTCTGAAGATTAATCATCACATTACTGTATGCAGTGTCAAGTGCTCATTATTATGATCCCAGAAAACATCTTGTCTGTGCTTCTACAGTCCTTGATTAGGATGTATTGGATTTCAGAGTATTTCTGAAAGTTTTTCACTATGAATTAAGTTTAATTTTTAAAAAAAGTTAACAGAATAATTCAAATAGAATATTTCAAATCTAGATAGCAGTATTATTCTTTAAAAACTAAAAAGAAATTGATAATAGTTTTAGTAATAAGAAGAAAATACATAAGAAATCTATCAGAGAAGATAATGATGATTGTTAAAACTTATTAAATCAAATTTTAAATTATAGTAATATATAGCAAAGCCAAAGTATACACAAGATTTTTCTTACTTAGGAGATGCTTACTAACTCTTTATTAGTATTAATACACTGTACTAAGAATTAAACCTCATATTCACTTTAACCAAACAATTGAATGGTTTATGATTCACTGAATTTATACGAAGTATAAACATTGGAAGTGATGGAGCAAAGCTATGATCCATAGATCTTGAACTAAGATTTTGCTACTCTACCATTGTGACAAACTATGTAAGGCATAGAAAATTCAGATCAATCTATGATTAATTAAAGAACTCCATTAATAGAAACATTTCTTCAAAATGTGCATATCTGAATTTTGATGCATACGTAGATACTTCGATAGAAAAACATTTGGATATTATCAAATATTAAGATGTCAGGAAAAAAAAGATCAAACAAAATATGTTCATTGCATTTATAACAGAAAGAAGCTTGTAATGTAATGTCAATTAACTTAAATTATCCTAATTAGGACTATTAATAGTATTTTAAAAGTATAACCACACAATTAAGTTTTAAAAAAGCATAACATAAAGGTTGATGTGGGAAAATTACTGAATTTAATTCTGAAAAAATAGAAATAATAAATGATTAAATGGTTTTATTGCTCCGGAATTAATAAAGAGTTTAGGCAACAGAGATGCCCTAACTGGAATCAATCTGAGGAACTGGACACTCTTTTGAAAAATATATTTGAAAATTATGTAACTATCTTTTTACATATCTTCTATTTACTTAAGATTGGAGTGTAGTTATTAGTTCACAATAATTGTTATAAAAATCATTGTCAAATGTTAAATTATAATGAATTTTTTATGCATAGCATTATAAGAGAAGCTATCATAGCTTATGATAGTCACCTGATCACCATTTCTTATGCTTACACAAGGTGTTTACACAGAAACTCCTCACTGATGAAAGCCACAAGATGGAAACTAGTCTGGGCATATTGGATGAGTAGGCACTAGATAGGGAATTTATGCACAAACTTTCATCCATTGATTATTCTGGCTTGCACTGATGGTGCTACTGTATTGAGAGTGTAACCTCTTATGATAGTCAAAAAAAGATAAGTTTTTATGTAGCATAATACGAAATGATAAAAATACTGCTATTTTTTTAATGATATTATTTTTTACTAAAAATCCTTTTCATCTTGATAATCACATTTGTTGCATCTTAACTCTCTACTTTAAGATTGAATGGATATTATTTAATGGTTTATATAGTTTAAAATTGTGATAAAGAAATGGAGTTATGAGCTAAAGTTTCTTTAATTAAACCTTAACTTGTCTCTTCTGCTTTATAAATGTCACATACTTTTCCAAACAACTAATCATTTAATTATTTTATTTATTGAATTTTATTTAATCATAGTGGAGGAAAGTATGAAGTAACTTAAAACAAATTGGGCAATTTACAATGTGTAAATAAAGTTTTAGTTTTTGAAAGCAATACATAATTTTATTAATTTATTAAGACAAATAAATTTGATAAAATGTATTATCCGTGATATTAATTGAAATCAACATATCTCTTAACCATCTAATTGTACTTACATATATATTTAAGTATTCAAATGTGATATAACTAATATCATCAAACAAAACTAAAATTTTATAAAATGTTTTTAAGCATAATCAAAATAGACTCGTGAGCATATTAGACAGAAATGAGTAAATTTACATAATTCAAATAAGTATTACATTAACAGGAATTGTTATAAACTGGGTCAAAATATTTAATATATAATTTAAAAATTGTTTTAACCCATGAACGATACCTTTGATATTCTTGCTGATTAGAATTCTTTAACTACACTTCCACTTGTCTCTGTATTTCAAGAATTAGCTACGCGGGTAGGTCAGTATTTGCTGTACATGTGAAGAAAGAGAAATCAAATGAAATAAAACGGTAGATATATGTTTATTATTAAATATAAAAAATTACTTCTATTATTTATACATTTTTATTATTTTAAAAATTCTAGTAAAAACATTCATTTTATTTTCAGTTCTAGAGTATTTTATTTTCTGTAGTTTCAACATTGAAAAATCCTTTAAAAGGAAGCTGGAAAATTATTTCGAATGAGGTTAACATTAGCTGTAATTTTCCCCAGGGTTTTATTCTATAATAGCATGGTAAGTGGAAATAGAATATTAATAATATACTCCTGTGTGCGGTATTAGATCACGCTGTTAGGAGACGCTGAATTTGATAAGCAGTGTCTAAACCTTCTATCTAGAATGAAATGACACGTTTCCTACACATACGCACACGCATCAAGTGTTGAAGATAAGGCAATCTGAAAATGCTATTCATTACAAATTCTCATGAGCTTGAAATGCAGACCTGTGTCAAGTGGATATTTATAATTACGATTAATTAAAAGCCATTTTGTAAAAAAAAAAAAAAATTGAATAAATAAACTCACAGAATAAAAATTATGTGTGTGTATATATATAAATCTACAATAGATAAATAAAACCATGTCAATTTTATTGATTTTATTACTTTTTCCTGGCATTTTTGAAAATACAAAACTTTTTTTTTTTAGCTATCGTAATCGTTTTAATTAAAATTGAATATTTTTTGAATTATTTGAAAACATATTACTATAAATGGCATCTATGAAAATTATATATAAATATGATATTTATTTATAATATATAACATTGAATTTAATTGTTAATGTTCGGTGTCGTTTTTGCAAAGTGCTCTACCTAATAATCGCCATACTTTAAATATATTGACCATATGGTATTTCGCATAGGCTTTAAAATAAATATGTATAAGAGAAATGTCAGAAAGGTTTTATTTTTATTTTACCAAAATGAACATTTTGAATTAAAAACATATATATATATAATGTAATTATTAAATACCAGTCAACACTTAAACAATCCCAATATCAATAACTATCAATAATTTCTAACTGTTGTCAAAGTAATCTTTTTTTAACAACAAGATGGAATCCCATCCTTATTAATTAACCCTTTCACCGCTGATTATCTTATATAGACACTAAATATTGCAACTTACTACAGAGACTAAAATTATTGACACAAAGAAGTTTAAATAAACCTCTTTAAACAGGTAAATAAAACTTATTCTGAATGCAAATTAATAAGTAGTCAATTATAACATTACAAACTGCACTTATAAATTTCAAATTGCACCCAAAGTATTATTTAATAAATAAGTAATTATTTGCAATTATATTCCTAACAACAGTAAATAATTGCATCTGACTGTTAAGATAATAACTCAGATCCAAATCCCACTTGGATAAAACGTGAAATATTAAGTTTCAATCAAATTTAGATTTATTTTCAGGTAATTGGTTCATCTGCAATCATTCATTGAATAAGCATCCGATTATTGTTAGCAGGAAATTAAAAATAAGGGTTCTAATCTTCTAAAACCCTTGCAAACCATAAATTGATAGTCTTAATGAGAAAAGCTTTCTCTTATAATTGTTCTTTTATAAGAGGCTGTTGGGGAAACCAATTTAAAATATGTTGCTCAAAAGCTGTTTTATTCTTATTATATGGGTGTAATTTTTGTAATGCAGAAAATTATAATCCCAACATCTTTTTAATACAGACAAAATTATGAGAGGACTTGTCAAACTTTATGGATGTAAGACATAATTTTAACTTGAAAACACACACACTATTTACAAATTTTCAAATTATATATATATAATGTGCACAATTCAGTAAATAACTGTAATTTAATATTATACTTTATTTATTTAGTAATTATAAATTTTATTAAACGCACATTATTATATTAAGTAATATTTACTAAGGCTGTAACCTTAGGAATAAGCATCTGAAAAATTCGAAGGTAGGGACCTCTACAGGTCTTAAACACAATCTTACGCTATGAAGAAAAGAGGGAAGATAACAATCAACACTTAAGCTATCAACAATCTCAATCTGTAGTCAAGGCAACCTCCTTTAACAGTAAAGGTGGTACCACTTGTGTTTATGGTCTATATGTTTATGTAGACATATTAATTTTAATAGAAACATTGTAAAAAAACTAGAGATTTCAAGTAAAAGATAGATTCTCTAGTGGCTTATTAAATCTTTAATTTATAAAATACATACAATGGTCAAATATTCAATATAAAAATAATTATTTCTTCACAATATTGTTATTGATATATACTTAATACAATAATCAATTTAAATAAAATTAAAATAAACAACTAATTATATTTACAATTATTTAATTATCAACCTGGATTTCATCTTTTATTGAAACATTTTCAAGATATAAAGTTTTATACATCACTTGACTTATTAACTATATTTACTTCACCTATTAGCCATTATTACCATATCTTGAAAAAGTCTCTATAAGAGATTAAAGCTGGGTTGATAATTAAATAATTGTAATTATAATTAGTTGTTTGTTTCAATTTTATTTAAATTGATTATTATATTTAATTTATAACTGTAATAATTTCAACTATATGATTTTGAGTTGAGTTTAAAAACCAATAAATTACAAATCTGAAGCAGATGATTGCAATGACCATGAGTGGACCTGAATCTATTAATCAGACTTGACACATGTAAAAAAGTCAAACCAAACACTGTGTTAGATTTAGAAAATGAATTTATTTAGTCTATCATAAAAAGTCTATTTTTTTACACTATATTTTTATTTTTTTGAAAGAAGGTTTGAATCAACATGCAGAAAAGAGGATCTTGATCAGAGATCAATGTTAAGTCTATCTCTTAAGTTAATGATAAATCTGATTTTCTTACTAGTTTTTAAACATTTAATATCATACAACTTGCCTTCTAATATATGTGGTAAGAAATATATAAAAGAACAGCAAGAAATTGCAAGGCAAAAAACTACAGTAATATTTCTTATAGTAATATTTATAGTAATATTCTTATAGTAATATTTGGGCATCTAAAAAGTTAGTATGGTAATTTTGTTCCAAATAAGACCACACTCTTTATTAGTAGCACCAGCTTTACAAGGATGTTATTCATAGAAACCATTTTAGATTAACTTTTGGTTGAAGAGGAAAATAAATTAGTTTATAGTCTAAGATTACTATTAAGTAGCATGGAGTTTCAGTCTATTGTTGCAGAGAATTATATTTATATTATTATAATTTAAAGTGAGTGGTCTATCCTCATGCTTTCTTTGCCAGTACTTCAGATTTGCTCATATATAAGCATTTGAGTTGTAGGAATAAGTGGATTCATTTTATTCCTGCATAAATACTATATCTTGTATTGGAGAGGAAAGTATTCATTTATTATTAACACTCGCAAAAAGTGCATGCACAATTAGCTTGAAAGACTGATATTTGAATGTTATATTATTATACTTTTCCCTGTTACTTATTTGAAAAACTGAGAAAAGTGTTTTTCTTAGATTATGATTAAGTCTATAATCTTTGAAAAAGGTTTTCACAACTTTTCAGAGATATTATATATTTCATTATATATATATATATATATATATATATATATATATATATATATATATATATATATATATAATTAGTTTCCAACCAGTAACACCTAAACATTCACAGTAAATATAGCAACCAATATCTCTAACTGCTGTCAAAACTTCACACCTTTTAATACAAGAATGGAAATCTTATATTATATATATATATATATATATATATATATATATATATATATATATATATATATATATATATATATATATATATATATATATATATATATATAAAGAGTCTGCTAATAGCTCTAAACAAGCTTATTTATTTTATTTTTTATGATAAATGCTACAAGAGAAAATACCGGTCTGGGGATGGGGCCCATCATTGATAAAGGCTTCAGGTATTTTCTCTTGTAGCATTTATCATAAAAATAAAATAAATAAGCTTGTTTAGAGCTATTAGCAGGCTCTTTATACATTACATATTGGTAATACAAGCTATATAGAACATGTGAAATATGACTGATTTTTACTAATATATATATATATATATATATATATATATATATATATATATATATATATATATATATATATATATATTGAATAATGTACATGAGAAAACTAAACCCTGTGGAAAACCATTCTCAAGGATTTTACATCCAAAGCACTAATATCATTTAATATTACTTGAACTTTTTTATTTAAAAGCATTTTGTCAAATAAATCTTTTTTTTTTTTTTTGCATTTAAAGATTTTAGGGATATTTATAAAAAGATAGTTTTTTTAAAGGGAATTATAACATGAGACTAAATCAATAAAGATAATTTTGGCTTTAAGATTATTTTGAGATAAAATTTATTTTTTGTGGGTTATTATTAACCCTTAAACCGCTAATTATATTATTGGTTGTATGAGGTAAAAATCAAATCTTTTAATTGACCAACTCACAAACTGAAGACCTATTGTTAAAACATATAAAAAGTCTATTACTAATTTTTCAGGTTATGAAGAGAACGAAAGTTCTTTCAAAAATAAATTGCTATTTATTTATTCTAAAATATTCAATTTCGGCAACATAAAAGCTATAATATAAACAAAAAGGTCGACTTTTACGTTATAGAAAAGTAAATATTTCTTTTTACTAAATCTTCAATATTTTTACTAAAATCTTCAATATTTTTCGAAAATAATTTTGTTTTTTTATTATTCTCTCTGAAAATAATTTGTAATTTCCATAAATATAATTTTATAATACTTTAAATCATATTCGAAATAAAAATCTCAGCGTTTTTCTTTATTTTCTTTGATCAGGCAGTTTCTTTGTTCTTTCCAGCCAATCAGAATGTCTTTTTCGGCTGAGATGATGCTAAGAACCAATCACAACTCATGTTCTTTCTTTGTTTAGGTTTAAATGCGTTTTTTTTTATTTTTTACTTGTAAAATAATTCGGAAGAGGGCACCATCTTACAGAACTTTTAAAAACCTATTCAATACCTCTCAAACGAATATTTTAGCATAAGAACTGGCAGAGTTAGAGTGACGTCAGATGTCGATGAGGAGCTTCATAAGAGGTGGGAAGAAGGTTAAAGGTAGTGCTTTTTCTGGTCTATGATCTAAATGCAGTCTGTTTCATATATATATATTGAATGTATATGATCTAAATGCAGTCTGTTTCATATATATATATTGAATGAATCTCAATTATTGCCATAATTCTTATAACATTTTGGTAATAGCTTGTAGGGGACATGTAGTAAACGTATTGGCAATAATTATTTTGATCTACATTGGGTTTCTTTAAAATTTTAATACAGGTATAGTTTTTTTTTCATATCAAATTTTTAGAATAGTTTCTGTGTTATTGGCATTGATGTCTTATTTGGTCATGGATAGTTTGGCTTTAAGACCTAAATTTATTAGAAATTCTAGAAATATTTTGTGCCCCTGAGATATTTTCTGCTTTAAGGCAATGTATTACTATTTCATTTTTACTGATATCTACTGGATTTATTAGACTGAGATTAGAAGGACATTATAAAAAAAAGTATTGCTCTTTACTATCAAATCTGTTTTTTAAATAAAAAATGAATTTATTTTCATTTATTTTTCTCACTTTTTGTAAGAATATCAGATTCAGCAATTGATATTAACCTTTGTCTGATTGGAATGCACTTCTGTTCTGGCAAAAATTATCATATACATTATAACATTCTATTGACTAAAAGCCATAGAATCTGTGTGCAATTTTGCTTTTAATAATCCTATTTTAATATTAGAGAGCTCAAGTTTTAGTGTGACAGTTTTTACTAATTGTTTACATTAAAGATATTTTTCAATTTTCAATTTATTTTCATTAATTTGATATGTATAATAATTAAAAAACTATTTTTTTAAAAAATAATTTAAGTACAATATTTTAAACAAATTATTAACTTTATGTGTTTCACTGAAAAAAAAAAAACAATTTATTTATATTGGAGCAATATAAAAATTAATGAATTGTGGGAAAATTGTGTTGGTTTGTTGTTTACATTTGTAGGTTTTCTAATAATTTGAGTCTGTTGCACTATAGATAGTTGAGTCTATTAATTGGTTATATTTGTTTAAAATTTGTTATGTTTAATTATTGTATTGTTTGAATAGTATATATATTTTATTTAATTGGTAGAATTGATTATTTTTTTTTTTTTTTTTTTTATATATATATATATATATATATATATAACTTTAAAAATATGTTTTTGATATATCTAAACTTATGCATTAAGCTTTTAATTACATGTGATAAATTCATTTTTAAAAAAATACTTATATCACATTAGTTATTTGGTGAGTAATATTTAATAATTTTATTTTACCACAAACTCTTTTCAAAATAAAGACTGCATATATAAATGATCAACCTTATAGTTTAAATTTTAATTGAGCTATGTTAAGCAACATTCTAAAGGTTAATACACTGAACATTGAACTCAAACTTTATATTACTAAAGCTTTATGAAATAAGTAGAAGTGATTTTTTTTTGTGAAGTTAAATAATATTAAATAAGGCTTTAAGTTGAATGTTGCCCTATTTAATGTCGGGCATCAGAGCTAACATTTTTATAATAACGGAAGAAAGAAAATAAAAGTGGATTTTTGCAAACCAATTTGACAACATAAGTTAGTTCGTCGATATAAATCATGCTTGGAAATGATATATTTCTAGTAATTATATATATATATTGAGAAAGAGAAAGAGATACATATATAAAAAGTTATATATATATATGTGTGTGTGTGTATGTGTAAACATATGTTTTATAAATTTATTTTTATAGTAAATATCAATGTTTATATAAATATCAATGTTTCTAGAGTATTATATACTGCAGATAATTTTTACTTCTAGTGATTTTAAATTTTGCATTAAAATGAATTGTGTTTTTTTATTCTAATTTAAACATTTTCTTAATGTTAATAAAATTCACTACTATTTTTTGCAATACAAAGTCTTTTTAGTAAATCACATTGTAATGATAATAGATTTTTAAAATTTTGAATAGTTTTTCATTATTTGAAGAATGTAATGTAAAATTCCTAGAAAAAAATAATATACATTGATTTCAATTTAATTGTTAATTCTCTGCATAAAATATTCTTTTCCATCAATCTAACTGTAATAATTTTTTATATATAATCTAAAATTGTAAGTTTACTTTAATCATTTTTACAAGTAAACGATTTAAATTAATTTATATTTTAATGGTAAAAGAATTTGATTTAAAAAAAAAAAAAAGACATTTTTATTGTCTGTCTCTAATCAAATTTTTCTCTTTTTCTCTCATTTATCTTTTCTTCATTTAATTATATTTTTACATTCTTTTGAAGTAATGATGAAATATTTGCACTTTAAAAATGGTTCCATTTTAAAATAGTGTAAATTTATTGAAGTCTATATTTATTAAATCTTTTAAGATATGCATAAAAGTATATTCAAATTCATTTTTAAAAATTTGTATAATAAATATTGCAAATTATTTTTAAAAATTAGATTTGACACTTTTATCTATAGCATATTAAAAATGGGAGAACAAAAACTTAAATTCTGTTTTGTCTTGCAATATGATTTACACATAAAAGTAAAAAATATATAAACCGATTTTATTCCCAAATTAAAAAATAAATAAATTAGTTATTGTTTTGAGTAAGATCCATAAAAATTTAGATAAGTGCCAAAATGTTAACCTAACAACAACAACAACAAAAAAAAACAACTATTGAAATGTGTCAACTTTCATATCTATTTTAGTATATTTTATAGATCTATTTAGAATTGATGTTAAAAAAAGAAAATAGACAATTATTTGTAAAAAAAAAAAAAAAAAAAAGAATGTTAAAAAAATGCTTTTATTCAAATAAATATTTTGCTTTTATTCACATAAATATTTTAAAAAGCAAAAAAATACATCAATTAAATAAAAATAAATTTTCTGTTAAATAATAGTTTATAAACAAACTTAAGATTAAAATTATTTTTAAACTAAATAATATAATGAATGATTAATTTACTAAAGTATTAGTAAAGAGTTTAACTGATTACAGTCAAGATTAAAAAGTGGGGATATGCTAATTTTAGGCAATCTGATTGGCTTCTCAGTTTATGATCAACCCCTTAGCGAAAAGTTTATAAATTAGCTAGTAAAAACTTGGATAGGGGGATTTTTTTAAATGAATATGGAGATTATTTCTGATTGTCAAAGAAACCTATCATTTAAAGTGTATAAATTATTTGAAATTTATTATTTTCTATAGTGAAAAGTATAATTTTTTATTGTCACTAATTAATAAAGCATGGAGTAAATTTTAAAGTACCCTTCACCCACAATGGACACATTATAACCACCAACTGATAATTTGAAAACTGGAGTTCAAGGTTAAGTTAATCAACAAGTAATTTAACAAACTCATAAGCATTAATTTTTATAAATTACCTTACAATTGTTTTATCTATAACAGCCATAAAATATGTAATGTTACTGTAATGAATTTAAAATTATAATAGAAAGTGGTTTGGGAACTTTCCCTAATAGGAGAAAATTACAAGCAAACTATACAAAAAGTTATATCTGATTTTAATTGCTAAATAATTCTCTGGTAGACATGTAAAATGTTTTTTTATTGAAATGGAATGCTATTTTAAATTAGACATATAGGTCATTAATTTCTACTAAACATTACAGAATTCACAGAAGTACATTGGAAATAATTAAATTATTTTATTAGGTTTAAAATTAGCAGTAATAACAACTCATACCAGTCTAAGTCTTATTAATTATGAGTTAATAGACTATTAATGCTAGAGTTTCTGAAATACTTTTACTGAAATTTTTAATATTAAATGTCATAAATGTGATTTTACTTAACTGTATCGGAATTGTTATGATTATTAAATAAAATAATATTGTCTGCCAATATTATCTTTTTAGTTCACCTTAATTCCAAATTGCTAATTCATTATATTAATAATATTGTGAATTTTAAAAATACAATAGGATATTTATTGGATAGCTGGATTGTACCTTAAAATTAAATAATTATAAACAGCAATAATCCTTTTAAAACCAACATTCTTTTTCAGTGTTCCATTTTCTTCCAGCTTAAAAGTGTTAAAAGTTTTTTTTAAAAGGAAAAGGGAGGGATTATCATTAATTAATAATTTTGGCAGTTCCCATATGATTAATAATAATTGGTTATTAAATGCTTGCTTGAAGCATCCAAAATATTGTGATTCTAATAAATACATTGGAGAGGGATATTTACAAATATTTGTGTTAAATAATAAAATTTATATTGATAATATTACAGAAGATAATCTTCCATGTTCATTGTATATTCAAAGCTAAAAGCAGAAGTTGATGTTTTTGTATATTTCAATTGCTGTATACTCAGGAGGGAAGAAGTAATTTAATCATATTTATGGAGGAAAAATGCAGTGAGAAATGGAAAGTAATTATGATATTATTAAAAAGCAAAGAGCATTACAAGACCTTCAAAATAATTCTGCAGCTTAAATTGTTACATTCAAGTTTTTCCTTTCTTCACAGAAGAAATTTGAAGAAATCTTATTTAAGAATTTTTTAAAAAAAATTTATTATGTATTTTATTATACCTTATGTTTATTTAATATTTATAAGTGTTCAACAGTCAATTTTCTCATAAAACAAAAGGGATCCAAAGTTATGTTTCTATTGAAGTGTATATTTTTATTAAAAACTGATCACAAGAAAGATAAAATTATATATTGCTTATAATAACTTCTCTCATATACATTTTAATGCAAAAAAAAAAATTAATAAAACTTCTTTATTTTCCTGACAGTTTCGACTATACAGCAGTTTTCATCAGAGCTGTATTAAAGGAGTCTATATTAAAAGAAGGTAGAACATTTTGAAAAAAGTCAGTTATTTAAAAGATAGAAGAAATTGATAATTCTCTGATGAAGACTACTGAACAGTCAAAACTGTCAGGAAAATAAAGAAGTTTTATTAAAAAAAAAATTTGCATTAAAGTGTATATGAAAAAAGTTATTATAAGCATTATATATAAATGTATGAAGCAATGCAAAGAAAGTAAAGAAGAAGAAGAAGAGAATATACTTATAATAAAATAAAATTATTTAAGATAAAATTTTAAACTTTTTTTTTGTTGTCTGCTTGATAAAGCTGCAATTACCAAATGATCATGAAAGATTAAATTCAATTTTGATTGAATCTAAGCATATTTAACATTTTATAATATCACATGATCACATCTCCAATACTAGCACATAATTGTTTATAAACACAGCAAAGCAAAACTCCATATAGTAGCGCCACCTGTGCTAACAGAGTAATCAATGGATGCATCCATTGATTACTCTGTTTAGCACAGGTGGCACTACTATATGGAGTTTTGCTTTGATTTGTCATTTTATAATATATTGTATTATGCAACTAGTTACTACTGATAGTTATTACTTGTTAGGATTGCTTTTGAGTTGATAATTATTATTTTAATTTCCACATATTAATTGATGATTACATTTCATTTGTTTGGTGTTTACACTTATGCTGTAGACATTATTTATTTGTGAGATTTGCTTGTTGTCATGTTAGATAATCATGACATGATGTGTTGATATGCTTGTTATTAGTTTTTACATCCATGTCATGTCACATGATGCACACTTCTTTCTTTACCCTCCATGAAAGTGTTAAATTATTATCATGGGTGAATTGTGTAGATGCCCATAAACTTTTGAGATAATTAAGACATATACTGTTATAAAGAATTTTGTGTATTTCTTTAAATAAGGGATTAACCACCCCCTTTTTTCTCATATCCCTATAGGTGTTCTAAACAGTGGCACTTGGATATCATACCATCCATAGTCATAGAAATGACTGTGCCTTGGCTCATCACTATTATACATATGTATATATTACATATGACATTAAATTTCACTTCATTAATTCTTGATGGTTTAATATTTAGGGACAATAAAATCATTCTTATGAAGACATGAATTAGATCTGTGAACCATGCCAACATTAGGCAAATGATGATACCAAATAATGATGTCTCTGTTAAGTATTAATTTATAATACTATAATATTGTACCCGATTATTATTGGTTCAAGGTAATATTAAATGTACATACCATATATTTATTGTTTGTTACTCTTAGTTAAGTATTAGTAAACCAAAATTTTCAATTGTGTTATTGAAAAGCTTTATAATAGGATATTTGGTAACCGAATGTAGAGTTACAGTAACATCCTAAATAATTAGAATTAGGAATTTACATAATCCTTTTACAATAATAAAATAAGCATAATTATTGATGCCTTGAGGAATATTTGTCATTTTAAAAGTGCATAGTATTAAGTAGTCTCAGCCTACTATTCATTAAATAATAACTTTGTGATTATCATACTTATATTTTAATTTTGATATAGAAATTTAATAAACCTATACATGACAAACAAAATTTAATAAATTTGTAATAAGCTAAAAAATGTGAATTAAAAGAATAAGTGTAAATATTAATATTGTGAAACATAATGATGTATTATAATTTGAATTTAAGAAGATATTCTTGTGTTAGCATTAGAGTCATGTTAATAAAAAAAAATATTATAAACTTTTCTTTTGATAAATTTGACAAAGAATATATATATTTGTGTTGAGTGTGTAAATATTAACTGTAAATAAAATTTGTATTCAAATTTAGTAAGTTGTCAGTAACCTTATTGCTAAACACTATCCATATTATTATTATTATTGCTATCACCATCATCATCACTCAATATTATTAATTTTATTATATTTTCAGTGTGTCATTAATAAATTTTATCAAATTCTTATATTTAGAGCATATAAAATTTTACTATCGTCTGATTAAAATATTGTTGGGATTATGCACAGATGCTATTTTAAAATCGTATCTTAAAAACCAAATATTTGATCTTAAAGAATAATATCCCAATACATTATAAGACACAATTATTCACTAAGTTAATAATCTTGATCAGAGAGGTCACATTTAAATTATTCTTAATTGATACTATTATTGTCCTATTATTATTGTTGTAATTGTGATCAAAATATTTAAGATCATCTAATGGTTAACATGATTGTTGTGTTTATCTTATTATTATGGATTTCTTGAGCTAGAAACTTTAGAGTTTGTCTTTTTGTTACCAGTAAAGTAGTTAGATACCCTTTAGTAATTCACCTTATGTAATATAATTTATTTTAGCCCTCTATATTTGGATAGCCGTAAAATCCCTCTCACTGATCCAGTTATACACTATGAAGGTTTTAAATTCTAAAATCATCTGAATACTGATAAATTATTGATTAATAATTTTAAACTTTGATTTGTTTGTATTTCTTAAGTCATTTGGTATGCATTACTTTCATTTTTTATCTTTATTTTTATTGTTTTTTTTA
Source organism: Epiperipatus broadwayi (assembly GCA_028023455.1). NCBI lineage: Eukaryota > Metazoa > Onychophora > Udeonychophora > Euonychophora > Peripatidae > Epiperipatus > Epiperipatus broadwayi. The sequence continues at coordinate 66,201 of JAQFVV010013291.1, forward strand.
GATTAATCAAAATCCTAAAGATTTAAACCTTTTTTTATTATTTAAACTTAAAATTCCTTGCTTTTATTTTAGCAATATCAAATTAATGTTTCAGAATCCTATTTATTATTACCAATATTGGTATAATAACTCATCCACATTTTTATTTTATTTTAATTCAGTCATCATCTCATTTAATTACACCAGCATAATTTATCCATCATTCATTGATCCCTCTTTATTGCAAAATTAACTATTCATTACTTTAACACATTCCATTTTTCTTCCCATTCTTAGACCTATTCATTATTCATTTACATTTGTTAATCATTATTTGCTTTTCATTCTCCTTTTTAACCTTCTACATCTTTATTCATTTACCATTCATTTTATTCTGCTAAGATCATGTCATATAATTGCAAGATAAACACATATCTATTAATATTATTATCTTTCCTGTATTGAAAGTTAGCTTAATCCATATGCTTTATATATTGTTAGAATGTAAGGAATTTAGGATCAATATATTATAATGCCTTGAGTATTGTAACCTCTTTTATTCATGCTCTACACATATGTTCATGCTCATCATATCCAGCCCATTCTATTCTTATATTCAGGTTTACTCTGTTTTGCTTTATTTGTACTTTATTATATGTCCTGTTTTCATGCCAATATGGTTGAACTAGGGTATTATGGATGATGAGAGTTACAATATATAGATGGAACTTATATATATATATATATATATATATATATATGATCACTAGATGGAACTTACCAATCAGCTCCAACAAGCTTTGTTTACATAAATGCCAAAAGAGATAGAATTCAAAATGTCACCCACCTGGTTTTGAGCTTATTGGCTCAATTAAGGGCTGTGAGACTAGAAACTAATCTCCCAGCTCTTCACTGATATGAGCCAATAAGCTTGAAACCAGCTGGTCAGGAGGGTGAGTGACAATGATAAGAGATTTTGAATTCTATTTCTTTCGGCATTTCTGTAAGCAAAGCTTGTTGGAGCTGATTGGTAAGCTCCATCTAGTGATCATAAAATGCAAGCTTAATGGCAAGTTATGAAATTTATAACTTGTTTTGATTATCATATATATATATATGAAAAAGAAAAACAAGTATTATATACGTAAAGCCTGCTATCGCTTGTATTAATAATCAATAGATGTAGCTTTACCAAAACCTCCAAAACAAGTGTATTCTGTTTACATAAACGACAGAGTCAATATTCACTGTCTTTTTCATTTTGCTCCACCCTCAGATCAGCTGATTTCAAGCTGATTTGCTCTCAACAGTGAAGGGATAGGAGTTAGAAACTAGACCTAAACACTAACTCCAAGCATTTATGCAAAACATTTGTCAGTTTGCAAGCATGAATTTTTTAGACATGTTAATGTCTTCAAACTCAGCCTATCAAACAAGATAGCTATATGGGTCTGATATCAGTTCAGTTTCTCCACATAGTCAAAGTTTCTGCAATCTATATCATTGCAAGAAAACTTTAAAGGTACATTTATGAAAAAGAAAAAAAAAATTATATATGTAAAACCTGCTATCACTTGTATTAATGATCAATAGATGGAGCTTTACCAAAGCCTCCAAAACAAGCATATTCTGTTTACATAAACATCAGAGTCAATATTCACTGTCTCTTTCATTTTGCTCCACCCTCAGATCAACTGATTTCAAGCTGATTTGCTCTCATCAGTGAAGGGATAGGAGTTAGAAACTAGACCTAAACACTAACTCCAAGCGTTTATGCAAAACATTTCTATCAGTTTACAAGCATGAATTTTTTAGACGTGTTAATGTCTTCAAACTCAGCCTATCAAACCTGATAGCTATATGGGTCTGATATCAGTTCAGTTTCTCCACATAGTCAAAGTTTCTGCAATCTATATCATTGCAAGAAATGTACCTTTAAAGTTTTCTTGCAATGATATAGATTGCAGAAACTTTGACTATGTGGAGAAACTGAACTGATATCAGACCCATATAGCTATCTGGTTTGATAGGCTGAGTTGGAAGACATTAACGTGTCTAAAAATTTCTTGCAATGATATAGATTGCAGAAACTTTGACTATGTGGAGAAACTGAACTGATATCAGACCCATATAGCTATCTGGTTTGATAGGCTGAGTTTGAAGATATTAACGTGTCTAAATAATTCATGCTTGCAAACTGATAGAAACGTTTTGCATAAACGCTTGGAGTTAGTGTTTAGGTCTAGTTTCTAACTCCTATCCCTTCACTGATGAGAGCAAATCAGCTTGAAATCAGCTGATCTGAGGGTGGAGCAAAATGAAGGAGGCAGTGAATATTGACTCTGATGTTTATGTAAACAGAATATGCTTGTTTTGGAGATTTTGGTAAAGCTCCATCTATTGACCATTAATACAAGCGATAGCAGGTTTTACGTATATAAAACTTGTTTTTCTTTTTTATAAATGTACCTTTAAAGTTTTCTTGCAATGATATAGATTGCAGAAACTTTGACTATGTGGAGAAACTGAACTGATATCAGACCCATATAGCTATCTGGTTTGATAGGCTGAGTATAAAGACATTAATGTGTCTAAAAAATTCATGCTTGCAAACTGATAGAAATGTTTTGCATAAACACTTGGAGTTAGTGTTTAGGTCTAGTTTCTAACTCCTATCCCTTCACTGATGAGAACAAATCAGCTGGAAATCAGCTGATCTGAGGGTGGAGCAAAATGAAAGAGTAAGTGAATATTGACTCTGACATTTATGTAAACAGAATACACTTGTTTTGGAGGTATTGATAAAGCTCCATCTATTGATCATTAATAGAAGTGATAGCGGGTTTTACGTATATGTTTTTTTTTCATAAATGTACCTTTAAAGTTTTCTCTCCATCTATTGATTATTAATACAAGTGATAGCAGGTTTTATGTATATGTTTTTCTTTTTCATAAATGTACCTTTAAAGTTTTCTTGCCATGATATAGATTGCAGAAACTTTGACTATGTGGAGAAACTGAACTGATATCAGACCCGTACATCTATTTGGTTTGATAGGCTGAGTTTGAAGAAGACATTAACGTGTCTAAAAAAATTCATGCTTGCAAACTGATAGAAACGTTTTGCATAAACGCTTGGAGTTAGTGTTTAGGTCTAGTTTCTAACTCCTATCCCTTCACTGATGAGAGCAAATCAGCTGAAAATCAGCTGATCTGAGGGTGGAGCAAAATGAAAGAGTAAGTGAATATTGACTCTGACATTTATGTAAACAGAATACACTTGTTTTGGAGGTATTGATAAAGCTCCATCTATTGGTCATTAATACAAGTGATAGCACGTTTTACGTATATGTTTTACTTTTTCATAAATGTACCTTTAAAGTTTTCTTGCAATGATATAGATTGCAGAAACTTTGACTATGTGGAGAAACTGAACTGATATCAGACCCATACAGCTATCTGGTTTGATAGGCTGAGTTTGAAGACATTAACATGTCTAAAAAAATTCATGCTTGCAAACTGATAGAAACGTTTTGCATAAACGCTTGGAGTTAGTGTTTAGGTCTAGTTTTTAACTCCTATCTTTTCACTGATGAGAGCAAATCAGCTTGAAATCAGCTGATCTGAGGGTGGAGCATATTGACTCTGACGTTTATGTTAACAGAATACGCTTGTTTTGGAGGTTTTGGTAAAGCTTCATCTATTGATATATATATATATATATATATATATATATATATATATATATATATATATATATATATATATATATCTGTTTATAGAAAAGATGAAATATGCTAAAGAATTATAAATTCAAAATAAACAAGTCCATTTTATTTTCAAGTATTATTTTATTTAAATTTATCACTTATACGTTTAACTTTTAATATGGATGCTAAACATTTATTAAATTATTCACATACAGATACAAGATTGATCTCATTCAGTATTCCATTTGAAACAATTCATTAATGAATGTTATAATTGTTTTACTTCCATAATTAAAAAAAAATTAAATGTTTTTTAAGTTATATAAGAGCATCTTTTATAAATTCACTTTTTTGCTTCACAATAATCTATTGAACTATTTGAAAATAAAAAATTTTGACATTGTTCCTTCATTTTTCAATGTTAAAAAACTCAAAAAACTTGTTAGCAATCTTCATTATGTATTGAAAGTCCCATCTAACCAAATTTCAGAAAAAACATAAGAATAAAAGATTACACAGTAAAAAATAGCCATTTTTAACTAAAAAATAAACCCAATCTAGTTTTCATCAGCATTAGAAAAATCAGAAATACTCATCTCAACATTTACTTATTAAATCATTTTGCTATTACAATATTATTGATAATTTGAACAATTGGTTCAGTTTGCTTTTATAAAACAAATGATCAACCTATCTAATATGGTGCTACCTTTATTAAAAGCATAGATCTCAAACACATTTATTTAATTTTCATAAAATATATTTCATTCATTGCACCCATCTAACTAAAAACATGATATATATTTTTTGGATTAAAGAAACTTCCTTTAGATGGCACACACAGAAAATTATTCACATCAAAAACAATACTTCTTGTACAAAATTTCAATTATATATTTATTCATTGATCTTCATTCCATTTCTTGCTCATCTGGAGCATAATTTCTATCAATATCTTTTATATTTGTACACATTCAAATCACAAATGTCAATTTTCATATTGGTTTCCTATTGTTGTTATTTAAATATTGTCAATGCTAAAATAGATAAACTTTTCCAACATTTTAGCCTATCTGTGTATATATGTGACCAACTTTCTAAACAATTTTGACAAGGCGCTTACAAATTCATACTAATTATTACGACAGATGAAATCATAATGAATGAAATTAATCGTAGAATTAAAACTTTATTAGAGTGCTTTTGATAAAAATAACTTAATAGTAAAAGGAAATATGTTTATGTGTTTGAAATAGGGTTTTAATAAAGACTGAAGTGGAATTGGGTTAAATATATTGCTAAAAGAGATAATAATATATGGATAGTTGAAATCATAAATGAAACCACATGTGAGTTGGATGAATGAAATAAGGAAGTGAACCGGGGTGATGTGGAAAGAGGATGCTGAAAATTGGAAAAAAGATGCTGAAAATTGGAAAAAAGATGGATTGAATTTGAAGAGACCATCATATTGCAGTGGATAAATGATATTTGAAAATGATGATGATGGCTAAATCAAGAGAAATTTATTACCAGACATTGAACTCTCAATTAATCACATTTCAAACTCATTTATTGTGTTGTGCATGTTCGTGTTTTTCTTTCTGATAATTATGTGACCATGTGAATTAGAACACTTCCAATTTGTTTAAAAAAATGTGATTTCTTTACATTTCTGAAGTCTCAAGCATTTAGTATATTTATTATTAATGGGAACAGTATTTTATTAAAACTATTAAAGATTTTATCTCTATAGGGTATTTACTATGCACTAAAACTAAGTGGCCTATAACATTAGTCTTCCATATTTGATAATAAAAAATATAATTTATTCAAAGTAAAAATTTAATAATGTTACTGCATACTTGGGATAAGATTAACCATACGTATAACACTGCTGTTAATTTTACATATTAGCTTTTTATAGATAGATAGATAGATGGATGGATGGATGGATGGATGGATGGATGGATGGATAGATAGATAGATAGATAGATAGATAGATAGATAGATAGATAGATAGATAGATAGATAGATAGATAGATAGATAGATAGATAGATAGATAGATAGATAGATAGATAGATAGATAGATAGATAGATAGATAGATAGATAGATAGATAGATAGATAGATAGATAGATAGATAGATAGATAGATAGATAGATAGATAGATAGATAGAAAGAAAGAAAGAAAGAAAAAAGTATATATATAGTTGGTTTAAATATGAATGCATGTGTAATTAATTATATTGCATAAATTTTATTTGTTTTATTATTGTTTTGTACTAAATATTTTTGAAGTACATTATTTGTTTTTATATCAATGTTTATATCACATAAACTGCACATAATTTTTATTTCTAATGATTTTAAATTTAACTTTTCAATAAGATATATTTTTGATTCTAATTTAAACATTTTCTTAATGCTAATAAAATTCACTACTATTTTTCACAATATAAAGTCTTGCTGGCGAATCACATTGTAATGATAATATATTTAAAAAAAAATTGGAATAGTTTCTTCATTTTTTGAAGAATGTAATATAAAATTCCTAGAAAAAAAATACATTGATTCTTTGAAGAAAATGTTATTTTTCATTAATCTAACTTTAAGAATGTTTATACGTATGATTCAAAATTGTAAGTTTATTTTAATAATTTTTATAAGTAAATGATCTAAATTAATTCTATTTTAAAGCATTTATATTTTAATAGTAAAAGATTTTTAATCTTAAAAAAATACATTTGTATTGTCTATATCTAATCAAATTCTTAATCTTTGTTTTTTAATATATATTTCCTTCATTTAATTATATTTGTATATTTCCTAGAAATAAATTAAGCTCAACTTTTATTAAAGCTCACAAGATATGGAGAGAAGTATATTCAAATTCATTTTTAAAAATTTAAATAGTTAATCTTTTAAATTATTTTCAAAAATTAGACTTAACACTTTTATCATTAATATATCAAAAATGACAGCGTAAAAAAATTAATTGACTTTTAATATTGATTTAATTAAATATGTATACATAAAAATTGAGTTTATAACATGAGTATAAGTTTGTTTTTTCTCAGATAGTTTTTGAATTCTCAGAGTTGTTTTTTTTTTTTGTTTTTTTTTTTAAAAGAAGATAGTAATCATTTTGAGGAATTGTATAAAGTAAATTCTATAAGAATTTAAATAACTGCTAAAATATTGAACAAAAAAACAAAACAAAATACAGTTCGAATGTGTCAATCTTCATATCTATTTTCAGTATGTCTTCCACATCTCTTTAAAATTTATATAATGAAAAAAATGAAAAATTTCTTGTAAAAAAATAATAAATTTATTAATAATTTTCTTTAATTAATAAGGAATAAATGATTATAAATAAATAAATATTAATGTTATAATAATTATATAAATCCATAGTCTATATTAAAAATAAATTGCATATAATTATTAGATAGATTTATAATATATAGTTATAATTATTATAATTGTTAGAATTTTTTTTAGATTATATAGCTTACCTAATTATTCTGTTTTGATGCAAATGCTTAAATAATATGTTAGACTTTAAATGATAGGTATATTGTCTTATAATCTAGATAGTTATATAGCTTCTTTTTTAGGATTTCAGATGGTGAATAAGCTTTTAATAAAGTTTACATCAAAATAACACTAGTTATTAATCTAATACAGATTTTATTTGTGATAAGCAGTTCATAAAATAAGCAACAAAATTTATAATATTTAAATAGTTGATTTCTTAAAGAGATCATACAACATTCAAATATTTAAATGTGACTAAATTGAAATATATACATCTAAATGATTGTATTTTGAATTTTGTAAGTAAATATACATATAATAAAATGTAAATATCTTCATTTTGAAGTTAAGACAGTTTGGTTGAAAATGATTATGAATATAATTGAAAGTATTACTAATTGATTAAAGTTTATTTTGGAATTTATTTCACTATTTACCATTATTTGAAGATATTTACATTTTATTACAATATTTTTATTAGCAGACATTTATTGCATTATTGTGTTACGTATATATATATATATATAATACAAAGTTCTTAAATAATAATATAGTGTTTACAAATATTTATTTACAAGTTTATAATAAGCTATATAATTCATAACATTTTTCAGCATTTAATCATTGTCAAGATCTACTAATTCCATTAAGTTGACTTATATTTTGTTTCAAAAAAAAAACAGTTCATCATTATCTGCTGAACTACTAAATGTTGAATCATTTCCCCCAAATCCAGCATTAACCAATTTGAAAAAAATCTGATTACTCTTGGAATTCACATTTCTTTAATCCTGTTCATAGATGAAACAAAGAAAATTGATTGAAATCTATACATAAATATTTTGAATGGAATCTTAATAAAAAATGTCTTCAACCCATTTTCATTAAATAGGTTTATATTCTGTCAAAGATATTGGAAGCAATATCTTCTTGCTTTTTGTAGGTGATATTTGTCAACTAAAGATCTGAACCTTGCTGATAAATTTATTAAATTATTGGATAACTCTAGAAAAAAAGAGATCAGAGGCTATGGGAAAACAAAATTTTGCAAGATCTAGGCTCTTATAGACATGAAGTTTGGCCATTCCTGCATAAATGTATTCTGCTGTTAAATTCTGTGTGCATATCAGAAAAAATACGTACACAGAATCTTTTTGGATATTTAATTAAATATTGCCTTGAAAAATAATACTCATATAATCATTTCTATTTAATACTTTGCAGTGGCTTCATGTTATTTACACATTCTTTCAACAGATATCAGAAGAGATGTCTCAGAGATATTTAAGTCTCATCTCAAATTAAATTCCCTTTTTCTGAATGGTTAATAAAATATGTTCTACTAAGGAATTATGTCATAAAAATTGACTTCTTATGAAATCCCAACCAAATGCTTTTTCAGTTACAATAGTATTGATTTTGAACTTCTTAAACATGACTGGAATTTCATCAGAAGATTCAGAACAACCATGGTATTATGTTCATTTGATTTATAAATGAAATTTAATAGCTACTAATTTGGGTGTACATATATACATATATCAGCCATTAATAAATGAATATGACCGGTACAAATCCAAGAAGAAGAAAAAAGATTTTTAAATATAAATCTCTAGAGTTGATTTTGCAATGAATATAGCATCCACTATAGAACATGCAGACCCAATTTTTTTTTTTTTTATCTTTTATGTTGTCTTTTAATTTCTTTAAAACTTTTCTTTCTGAAATGCTTTAAGACTATGTCTAATTATAGCTTTCCAATATATAATATTCTCCATTACATCTTCCTAATGAAAACAACTGACTATGCATTTTTTATCATGTCTTTGAGATAATCCTTATAATGTAGGCAAAATCTCCATTACATCTTCCTAATGAAAACAACTGACTATGCATTTTTTATCATGTCTTTGAGATAATCCTTATAATGTAGGCAAAATCTATCTCTTCCATGAAATCTATGCTCAAATTCATCCAATGAAGGTTTGATTTTACAAGAAAAGACTCTATCATATCATATCCAGTAAATTTAAAATCATATTGATTGGTTTATGATCTTGCCAATGAATTTTTAAAATTTCACACAATAGTCTTAAATTAATCTTTTCGAATGCCTTTATATTGTATTGATAGGGTGTCCAAGTTTCACATCCATACAATAAATTGGGTAAAATAGTAGCTCTATATTCATATAATTTTATTGTAGTAGTTATTTTCCTGTAATAAAATACCTTATTTTTAATCATTTAAAAGTAACAGCAGCATATTAAAATCTGTGCAGCATCTCAACATTTAAGTCCAACTTCTACTTATAAAACTACCAAGATATTTAAACTGGTTTACAATGTCAAGTTGATGAACATCTAAACTAAAAGTTGTTAAGAATTTTCTTCCACCACTGAATAATAAAGAATTTGAGATCTTGAATATTAGCTTTTGAACCAAAGTCTTTATATGTTATTCAAAACATCAAGAACAGTCTGTAGATCATAATCAGAATATTGTAAATCCATAATCAAAGAAGATGAAATTTTTGTTTTTAGTTTTCATTGATTAAAATTATAAGTACACCATCAAAACTGTGTAGTATCTTGATCCTTATTTCATTAATCCATCTATAAACAGTTCCCAAAACTTTATGTCTTTAAAATTGAAAACAATATTGGAATGACCACACCTCCTTGTTAAACACCCATTTTCATTTCAAGTGTCTCAGATTTTCATAGCATTTATTCTCTCATTCCATCATTCAGAAGTTGTGTGATATGAATAAACTTTGGAGGATAACCAACTAATTTCAGACAATTCCATACTCTTGTTTGATTAACAAAGTCAAATACTTTATCCAATCAATAAAAGCTATATATAAATTACTCTTTTATTCCTATCACTTTTCTTGCATTTGCTTTACAACAATCCTTATATTTGTATTGATTATTGATTCTCTAAAATCACAATAAGTTTCTGGTAACCATTTATCTATGACTGGAAGCAACCCATTCAACAAAATCTTTAAAAATGTTTTTGCTGTAATGGATAATAATATTATTTCATATAATTACTGCAATATTTTTCATGATAATTACTGCTCTCTTTTCTATTTGTTTTATTTAAATGTAAATAACCACAAACTGTGATTCACATAATTAATTTCAGATAAATCTATAACTACAATGGCAAAAGTGATTAGTGAATCTATTTCCTTATTGTACTCTCTAAATATTTCTTCCTGATATTTTATTAATAATTAAGTCAACTAAAAAATTAATGTACTAAATAAATAAATAAATCTCTGGAATCATATATCTTTTTATATAACATTTTATTAACTTTTATTTAAAGAATACTTAAACAAGCATGCATATTTATCCATGCTTATTAGAATATTTTGCTATATATATATTAATGTAAAGATTTTTATGAAGATAGATATAAGCATTAAAATGTAATAAAACATTTTCCTGTAATAATTTAGATCAAGTTTCAACTATCAAGAAGACGGTCCACAATCATTTAAAACTGGTAATACAAGCTGAAACCCCACCATCTTTTAATAACAATGCTATTACATTAGAGCGAAAGTAAAACAAATGCTATAATAATTATTAGATACTTTACTTTTTGATTACTGTAATTGAAAATTTTCAATTATTACATAGAAAATTACCATTTAAATATTTACAGATATATAATGAACATATTTGTCTGTATACGAATTTATATATTGCGCACTGTCTGTATATTTACCTTTACTCAACAATTTATACAGGTTTAGCAGTATAAAATTCACTAATGAATTATAAATTTACAATTCCATTTCATTTTTATATATTCATTGTTTTAAATATATCTAACTTTTTTATGTGGATATTCAACATTCATTATATTATTGACATATAATTAGCTATAAAGTTGGTATTATTCAGTATTCCATGGAACCTCCATTAATGAGTGTAACCATTGCTTTTACATTATCTTCATGTTTTTAGACAATGGAAAAACATGACAAAACTCTGAAAAATTGTAGGTTATCCCACAGTTAAAAAAAGAAATATTTTTCTTAGGGTTGTAAAGAGCATCTTTTGTAAATTATCCTTATTGCTTCACAATAATTAAAAAATAAAAACTTTTCACTTTATTCCTTTGCTTTTCAATACAAAGAAAACTGCAATATTTGATAAATATTTTATGTATTAAGAGTTCTTTTTACCCACTTTGTAGAAAAACTTAGAAATAAATGAGAAAACATACAAGAAATAGCCATTTATAGATGGTGAGAGGTAAACATCATGATTAGAGAAGTCAGAAGTAATAAATCTCATTATTTATTTATAAAATATTCTGCTATCACAACATTATTAATAAGTTGAACAATTGGTTTGTTTTGCTTTTATGGAACAAATGATTCCCCTACTCACTATGTTGCTGTCAGTATTAAAATCATAGCAATCAAACAAATTTATGTAATATTCATGAATGTTATCTCATCATTGCACCAACCTTCACTAGAAGCTTGTAATATATTATTTGATTACAATGACTTCTTTGAGATAGAGATAAGCAAAAATTACTCATATCAGGAACAATTCTTTTTACAACAGTATTCACCATTCTATATAGTAGTGTCATCCAGTGAGAGGCTTAATAATTAATGAGAGCAAAAAGCTTTGTGCATAAAAGCTCCATCTAGTAGGCAATCTAGCTAAGGATTTTTTGCACAAACCTTCTTGCATCCATTGATTACTAAGGCTATCACTGGGTGGGAACATAGTATGGAAAGTTTATTACTGTTGTGACAGCATAGGAAATTGTGATTGCATGATGTTTAGTGATTTTAAACAATTCTTCTTATAAAGATTTTAATTTTACATTCACTCATTGTCTTTCAATTTCATCTTTGTTCATGTGGAACATAATTTTTTATCATTGTATTTTCTGTATTCATATACATTCTATAACACAATTGTCAAATTTCTTACTGAAATTCCTACTCCTGTTATTAAATATTGTCAGTGCTGAAATAAATCCAAGTCTTCATAATATTTTAGTCTGCCTGTGTGTGTAACTCTAAATAATTTTGGTACTACTTTTACAAATCTACACTTGATCAAGAGAAATGTATCTCCAGACATTGTACTTTCAGTTGATCACATCTCAAACTCATTTATATTGTACATTTTCATGTCTTTCTCTTTCTGCTACTTATGTATGAACATAAATTAAAACCTTTTTAATTTAATTTTAAAACGCAATTTCTTCAAATGGTTGAACTTTCAAGCATTTTATTTATTTTTAATGTCAAGACTATTTCATTAAAAGCATCAAGGGTTTTGAAGATGGTAATAGAATTATTCTTATTATTTATTAAAATTATATGAGCTATCAGATTGTTTACAAACATTAATCAAATGACTTTACTTATTGGGAGTTTATAAGAAATCCAAATAATAGAAATGCTGAGACCAGAATCTGATACTTTAATATTAATCTAAATCAGGCAGTGAATCATATGTAAGATAAATACTAAATATTATAATGTTTACATAAAAAAATTGAGGTTTATATCAGCACAAATCATTATAGAATATAAATGATATTTATAATATTATTCTTATTTTATTTAACATTAATATCCCAAACAATTTAAATCATTAATAAACTAAAGAAAATTTAAAAAATATTTAGTGTATCTAAAATATAATTATTATACTTCTCAATGATACCACCATTCGACTAAAAATATTATAATTTTAAAGTATGTCTATTCTAACATTTTTTCCATATGTGTATCATGCTGCTTGACTAAATAAAGAAATCTACTCTCAGAACTCAGTATCATTTTAAAAAGTTTTTTTTGTTGATAGAGATTTTAAATGTTACTACTTTATCATTTGATGTATCAAGAATTATTATTGAATTTTTGTTTTACTTTACAATTAATTGGATATATCAGTCATTACAAGAGCTAAACTGGATAACACTTTCTCAAATATATAAATCGAAGTCTAAATGTTATTTTATTTTTATGCTGAGATACATTGGCTTTGTACTGAGAAGAAATTATTTGAATGATTATTAAATGTCATCCATCACAATGTTTTGTATCAATTGATGTATGATTCCATCTTTATAGATTGTTGAATTGTAAATGTAAACTTGGTAAATAATGCTTTTGAGATGTTCCAAAATAAAAGATCACAAAATTGATATAATATGAACAAAGAGGCCATACTGCAAGAGGTGTGTGAATAAGTCTCTGCTACTGCAAACTAATGTGATAACATCTGATCTACTATAAATTCAATATGAAGATGTTTATAGCAAAATACTTTTTAAATAAATATTTAATAACATTAATATAAATGAATGAAAATTATAAGTATATTTATCAAATATATATTAATTTTGACACACTTTTGTCTGTGCAGAAGAGTTTTCTAAACTCTTTTGCAGCTAACATGAATGGTAAATAATTGATTATACTTTTGTTTTATTTTTGAGATTATGTTAATCCATGTTAGTTATGAAAGTAATAGAAAACATTAATCTTTTAATGTACATTCTCTTCAAGAATTTACATCAGAAGATGTTAATAGCTTTAATATTATTTTAGCCATTTTCATAATGGTTATTGGAGTAATAGATTTTTTAATGTGTAGATCAATGTATACTTTTTTAAATTAACATAAATTTTTCCATCACTTTTTATTGAAATTTCTTTAGTTTCATGTTTTTTGTAAATTTCTGATGCAATACTAACAATTATTATAATCTTATCTTTAAGCAATAACTTTAAGGATATTGTGGTTTTATCTTTCATTACTGGCTCATAAAATGTGTTTTGTTGACATCTTTATGGTATAATTCTTCTGTACAATCTTTCCAAGATAAAATTTTGACTAATTCAATTCAAATTGGAACTTTGATTTAATATCTTGTATTCCCTAAAAAACTAATCTTCATTTTATTAGAGCTGATTTTCATTTCTAATGTCTTGTAAATTTTAATATTATTTGTTACCTTTTCTGGGTGTCTTTTAATAGGTTTTTTTTATATTTTATTCAAAAGATTTTTTATCATTTTTATATTTAATTCATCTTTATTGCTGAAATTACCATTGCATCCTATGATATTTATTTTGTTTTGTTTTTTAATTACTTATTTTAGTCAAATATTTCTCAAATGTCTTTTTTTTTTAAACTTCATCTACAGTTCATCTGGCACACCTTAATTGCATCCAACCCTTAAACTGATTTTTATTATTTATAAAAGCAATAAAAAGTGTTTTCCAAATTAAATTTTGAACATTGGAAACATTTAAAAAGTTTAATGTGAGTAATTTAAGCTGACGCTCACATTCCACTCTGGACTATGCTTTTTTATTAAAACTGAAGTTCCCCATTTTTGGATTTCAATAATGTTACTTATTTGATTTCACAGATTTTATTTATTGACATTTATTTGTATAATTATTTCTTCAGCTTCTTGAAAAAATGTATTCCCAATAAAAATATTCTTAAATTTACATAATTTGCTAGATATTTTTCCATATTATTTCTGATTCAAATTCCGACATTATTTGACAGTATTACTTTCCTTTTTATTTCTAACTCAAAATTGTATTCACTGATGATAAGTAAATTTTTTCACAAATGTGTTAATTTTTATGTAACTCTTATTATAAAAATGACGTGTTTTTAATTTGTTATTGAAAGATAACCATCCACAATGTGTAAGCATTATTGTATCCAACATTAGGCTTCACAATATTCTTGTATAAGTTATACTTTCTCATTTATTTTTCATTATTTGAATTATAAATAATTAATCTATTATTATTTTAATCTAATATTCACCAGTTCATCTTATTACATTAACTACTAATATATCAATATGTAAATGAACTATTTTTATCTTTATGATATCTAGCATTCCTTGTTTTATTCTTTGTACATTTTACATTTCAAGTATGATTCTCTTTTTTTAATATCAATTTTTTCCCTATAGAACATATACATAAACATAGATATCTAAATGATTTTAAATGATTGCACCACACAGGATACATCATAAAGAATTATTTTTAGTTCTCAGTAACTTATTGATAGCCTTTTAGGCTGAGATATTTATATTATAGCATTATATCATTATAAGGTTTTTATATGTTAATTAATAAAATTTTCAACGTAATATACAGGTGCAATTTTTAATTATTTTTTCTTCTTTTGAAATAATTTTTTTGTTTACAGAATTGTAAGCAACTGTCACCAATAATGTTGCTTCTGTATGCTATTTTAATATATATATATATAAACAGAAATTCGTTAATTCATTAACAACCACTTTTAACTGATATTGTCTAATCCAATTTTAGAAATATGGGAATTACTAGTCACAGGGAAATTAAAAAAAAATCGAGTTAAGTTTGATAAATGGCATTCTTTGGGGTTTAAACTTTTTACTGTAAAACACAAACATGCCCACATATTTGAATTTTCAGATGCTTGCTTTTAATCTTTTCTGTTTTTTATAACATTTTAAAGGACATGTCTAATATCGATTTTGATAATTAAAATTGTATTTAATCGATTTTTTAAAATGCGTCTCGGTTATAGTACCTCCTATTTGCCAAACTCTTATTCATATAAATATATTGGTTATCTCTAATTTATGACAGAGAAATTAAATCTCGATGGATTATAGTTGTTTTGTATTAATGTATAAATATGGATTCACAGATATGTTTTTGTGCATATATTCACTTTATATACTTTTTATTTTTTAGATACACGCTTTAATATAAAGTATTTACTTCTATAATAAAATGAAATATGTATACTAGAAAGAGAGATAGTGGATGTTATCTTCTACTGATTTTATTTACAGTGCAAGCAAACACTCTAAAAAGTTAAATTTGAAATATGTCGACATTTCGTCAAGTTAAGCATAATGTTCTATAAAATCTTTGATAAAAATTAAAATAGTTTTTGAGATTTAATAAAAAGAAAAAAAAAGATTTTGCTTGCAAGACATTCATCCTTTCTTTCCTCTTAAAAAATTCTCATCTGTAAAGAGAAGCAAGACATTTATCAAATGAACTGCCAAATTGAGATAACTACTAATAAAACTCCCTCACATCAAATCATTTTCTTTTGCTTTTCAGCAGCCCTACGGGTTTCTGTTGCCATGGTAACCTGTAAATTTTAAATAATTGCTTAAAGAGACTAGAAGGAATAAAATTTGAAGATTTGGAATATTATTTTGAGCTGCTGTATTAAAATAAAGAATTTATTAAGCCTTCTTTAAGTTAAATGGGAACTGTTGAATGTGAAAAAAAAAAAAGAATGGTTGTTAAGGAGCGATCGAATAAAAAAAAAAAATATTTGTAATTTAAATATATTGTTTTATTCATTTATTTTTTCTATTTAAATAGTTTAAATTCGGTCTCATTTACTTTGAATTATTCTTTATTTGTGCACATGAATATTACATTTAGTATTCATCTGGCTATTCATTCATCCACTCACTTTCCATTTATCTACTCCTATTTATGTATTAGTCTATCTGTCTATTGATCCATCTTTTCATTAATTTGTCTATCTATTTATTCTTCTATTTATTTATACATACATCTATCTATCCATTCATATATATATATATATATATCAATCTATCTGTCTATCTATGTATTTATCTACTCATCCATCTATCCATTTATCTAGCAATCTATTTATCTATGCCTGTCTATTGATCTATCCAACTTTTTGTCTATCTATTTTTCCATATTTCTGTCCATCTCTCTCTATATATTCATCCATCCACTTATTTATTTTTATACCTATCTAATCTATATATCAATCAATCAAACAAATTATGAAATGTGACATCCTATATGATCAAAGAATGAAAATAGTCTTGCGTTGTTAGCCGAGAGGTATCGTAGCTGCCATGCAAGCAAGTAGTTGGTTGCAGACGGTTGTGGGTTCGCGTCCCGGCCGATGCTATGACATAAGAAAAAAAAAAAAAAGAATGAAAATAGAAAACTCTACAAGATTTGTGTGGAAAAATAAAGGCCGTGATCTATAATGTTTGAAAAAAATTAGAATAGTTTTTAATCTGAATAAGTCAAGGCTGATTATTAAAAACTTAAATCATGTAGTATAAATTCATTACTAACTATACATGATTTTCTTGCACAAACTCCACATCAAATTTGTACACTTTCAGTTTAATTACTAAATCTCTAATACTAAATTTTATGAAAAAAGAATAATGGTTAGCATAACTGCCTTCCAAGCAGCTGGCCCGGGTTCGTTTCCCGGTCAACGCATTTGACATATGGAAAAACAATTAAAAAACAAACAAAAACTCCCATTTCCAAAGAATATTATTTATGAAATGCTGCGTCTAAATTAGCTTAGTTGCTTTGGATCTTTTTTTTTTTTTTGCTTAAAAGTTACATCGACTTTATTTTCAATGCCCAATCTAATTCATATTTACTGTTAAAGAACCTAACAGAAGGAAGATATATAAAATCAATTATATTAATTACAACAAACATAATTATATGAATATATATAAAATATTAATCAATTTAACTAATAATTGGTCAATGATAAATGAATGCAAAATGATATAGTATACATTTATACAGGTTTGTTTTTTTTATCTTCCTTGTATATATTATTATTATTTCTAGAGTAGGTTCTAGTTAATTTTATATAAAATAAATAAATGTCACTATGTAAGCAATATATATTGAAATTGTAAAATAATTCTAACACATGGAAATATACATTTATGAAGGTTTATTTTTCTTCCTTGTGCATATTGTATTATTGTGGTAATAGGTTCTAGTTAATTTTATATAAAAGAGATAGGTGGCACTATATACACAATGTAGATTGAAATTATAAAATAGTTCCAACATATTAATAAGGGCAAAAATCAATATTTGCTGAAAAGAGCTTTTATGTATTATTATTGTTATTATATATACAATTATTGCTGTTATATAAGGATATTTTATTTTATATTATATTATATGATTTATTTAATATATGCAAAAGCAGCATAATAAATTAAAGTTCTTTTTATTTTTGATGATATTTAACAATAGAGCTGTCACATCCACTATTTCAATCTCTAGTACTTAATAAATAAAGCAAGTCATATATAAGATGCCTTTTTTTAAAAAAAGCGTGTATTTACAAATATGTAATATAGGGAGTGTGCCAATAGCTCAAAAAAACTTACTTAATAAGTATGGTGACAGAAAATATTTAAAATCTCAATCTAAAATATTCTTATTCTCAGACCAATTGTTTTTGAGCTTATGGATTACCTCAGTGAGAAGCAAGAACATTCGGACAATAGATCTAAAATATCAACTCAAAACCCAGCACTTATTTAATATGTAACTATTGAGAAGAAAATCTGAAATTTTCAAACATATGTCTGAAAATTTCTGATTTTATTCTCAATAGTTAGGTATTAAATAAGTGCTGGGTTTTGAGTTGATATTTTATATCTAGTATCTGAATGCTCTAGCTCCTCACTGAGGTAAGACATAAGCTCAAAAACAATTGGTCTGGGAATAAGAATATTTTAGATTGAGATTTTAAATATTTTCTCGTATTGCACTTCTTAAATAAGAGCTTGTTTGAGCTATTGGTATATTCTTTATATTACTAATTTACTTATACACTACTCCAAATTAAAATAATATATAAAATAGTAAACAAAAAAATTAAAATATTCAAATTTGTAAATTAATTATAAAAATATAAATTTTCTATTACTCTTTCTATATCTCATTCTGTCAAATCTAGTGTGAACTTGTTCACCTCTGTTTTTTTTATTTTCTAAATAAAAGCAATACAAATATTTTATTCTTTTCCCCTCCCCTTTTTTCTTTTAAAAATTAAATATTTTATTTGATAAGGTTTCTAAATATAATGCTAGTCATAATAGTTATGTTATTATGCCTGAAAGAGTTCATGAATGATATGCTATAAGTGACAAAATAATAAATAATTGATAATGTATAAAGAAAATAGAATTCTGAAAATTGCCATTTAATTAAGAAAAATGAATTCTATATTCATAAAATAATAAAAATAGAAAAACGAATTCATTTTTATCACAATAAAAAATATAGCAAATTTTATTATTATTCTGAGAAAGTGTTATCATTTGAATATTCACACAATAATGTAAATGTAATTCTATATGCCCACTGCATTATTTTATTTTTTAAATTTATTTTAGTTTGTAATTTTTTTTTATTTATATAATTTTTAATATATTAAAATATCTTGTTGCATATATGTGTTTACATGTACTGTACACATACAGGACAGTACTGTATATTGTTTTGAAACACTAATTTAACTTCTTTGCTAGAAGTCTTAAAAAATATGTTGAATGGCTCCATTGTTTATATATATATATAATATCCGTTAATTAAAAACAATATTGTAATTATAATTGAAATAATATTTTTAACGGTTTATAAACAATTACAAACAATCTTAAAATCTGCAGAAGTACTTTCGGTTACTTTCTAACCTGCCTCAACTGCCATTAAATTCAAAAACCAAAAGCGGAAGCAAACATCATCAATTCAAATTCCATGAATCTCGTATTTTAATGTTAGAAGCTTGTCGATTTATTAAATGCGTTTTATTCCTGTTTATAAAAATTGCCTCTTTAATTTTTCTTTTACTATGGTTTCTCTCTTCATGAAGAATTTTCACATTTTCAAAATTAAATTTAAATTTATATTGTACCCGTCCCGGTGTACGTGAGCGTGCTACCGCTCACTCAATAACGTCACTATTACGAATCTGCTGTGTTCTTGCATCCGGGGGATTACATAATGTTCTGTGAAGATAATTTCAAACACATATACACATACGCTTTATTTATTTTATACGTAAATTCGGATTGAATCCAAGTAATAGGCGCCAGGAGAACTTTTATAAGAGTCCGCCATGTATGTGCATAAGCTCACTCAACTATATCACAAAACATGCCCGTGCATCACTCCAGTCGGAAGCAAGAAACGAACACAGCCACTATTACCCTTCAAATTACCTCGAATCTGTGATCTTTCACTCACAATCAATTAGACTTATTATATGAGGGCCCGCCCTATATCCCACAGAACAAATTAATCAAACTTAATTTAATCTAAGAGAGCATAACAAACATAAGCATAAATAAAAACAAATCCCAACACCAAAATATCAAATGCATTCATTCATATATAAACAAATTCGATCGCTCTAGCACTCATTCCTATTATATAAATTTATGTTGAAATTCCAAGCAATTAATAACAAAAAATACTAGTTAAATAAATGTTTTATTTAATGTTTACTAACAATTAATGCAGGTATATGATCGGCAAGCCGAGATAATTAAATATAGATTTCAAGGTGACTTCGCACATATTTTAAAGAATGTTAATCTGTAGGCAAACTTATTTGGTTAGATTCTCGAATCGTTCATTAATGGTCAAGAGTAACTCTATCATTTTAGCTTAATGTTTTTTAATAGTTGTGGTTATTAAAGTTATTTTATTTTGGTGCATAAGTGAATACGACAATTTAAAGATAGCTACCTGTGGACGTAGAAAGACTGTAATGGGATCCTGAGCGATGGTTTCTTCTTTAACGAAGCATTCCGGCAATTTGCAAGGTCTCAAAAGCGTGTGTGGTCCTTATGTGAAGTTTCTCCGGTGTTACGAGCATCCTATTAGCAATCAGCGGAGCTGGATGCGGAGGTCCGGTGGTCAAGCCGCGAATTTTATGTTTAGCAACGCATCTCCGTTAGATTTCAATCGTCTAATAATAATCAATAATAGTCTAATCATCTAATCAATAATCTCTAGTAATAATAGTCTAATAATCCCTGGAAAGTGCTGTCCAGCCTTTTTGATCTCTTCCTTCCCACCCTCACACCTTGAATTTTTCTCACCCAATCACTCCCATGTACCTGTGAGTCCCTTCATCTTATAAGTCCATCGAGTGTCAACTTAATTCCGTGGTTTCTGGGATCGTTTACACCACTTTGGAATTTAACCATTTTTTTCAGGTATTGTTTCACTGGAGACAGAAGTCTGAGTTGTACAATAGCAGTGTACACTTTTTCTCACCTCTGTTTCTAAATTTGGCTTGTTTTATCTAGGCGTACCAGCACATATCCTGCCTATTGTTTCAATTTCTCTAATTTTACATTTACTAATTACCCCTATTTAAAATAATTTTAGATCGCTTGGAATTTCAGAACATATTGCAAATTAATTTATTCATTTTTCCCTTTTGTTCAAAATGATTCAAATGATTTAATAAAAGTTAAACTTGCTTTCAATCATTCCTCTCTCTTTATTTAATTAAAAATGCAAAAAAAAACTACAACTAATGATTATAGATTTATTCTTAACAAACAAACACAAAATAATAAAAAAAACTCTTTTACTTTTTTATTTCAATAAATATGACAGGTACTCTTATATAGCTGCGATCTGCTTTAGAAATGGCTGTTTCTCGTTTATTATTAAAGCAAGACCGCTTTTTAAAAGTTTGTTCCTGTCATTTATTTCGTCAATTGATTATAGTTTAATATAACCTCGTATGCCTGGGTTCAAATCCCATGTAACGCTATTCCGTTACAATATTTACATGTTTTTTTGTGATCAAAGAAAACTGAAGAAGATATTAAATCACCATTATTTTTATTTTTTACACGCTTATATAATAATTCATGTTCCTTCAATTTTTTCTCAATACTGCACCTAGATTCACCTGTTCCTTCAATCTTTTCTCAATACTGCACCTAGATTCACCTATATATATGAATCTAGGTGCAGTATTGAGAAAAGATTGAAGGAACATGAATTATTATATAAGCGTGTAAAAAATAAAAATAATGGTGATTTAATATCTTCTTCAGTTTTCTTTCATCACGAAAAAACATGTAAATATAAATTTAAATTTAATTTTGAAAATGTGAAAATTCTTCATGAAGAGAGAAACCATAGTAAAAGAAAAATTAAAGAGGCAATTTTTATAAACAGGAATAATACTCATTTAATAAATCGACAAGCTTCTAACATTAAAATACGAGATTCGTGGAATTTGAATTGATGACGTTTGCTTCCGCTTTTGGTTTTTGAATTTAATGTCAGTTGAGGCAGGTTAGAAAGTAACCAAAAGTACTTCTGGGGATTTTAAGATTGTTTGTAATTGTTTATAAACCATTAAAAATATTATTTCAATTATATATATATATATATATATATTGTAAATATCGATAAGTCTATCTATATTTTAAAAATTGTCATTTGTTATTAAAAAAATCTCTTTGAGTTGATGTTTATATATGAAGTATTATTATTGTTTATGGTTATTAGGTATAGTTATTGTTTGAAGTTATTATTTTATTTATATGTTGATGGTACATCGTTATGAATATTTAATTATTATAAATAAATAAAGACATATAAATTGTTGATTATATAAAAAAAATATTTTATTTGCGGTGATTATTAAAAAAATGCAATATTATTATTTATGTATATATATATTTTTAAAGCTGTCAAATAAATTTTCAATTTAATATTTTTTATATATATGCTTGATATTTTATTTTTTTTAATGATAATTGTTTAAAATAAAACATGTGTAACAATGGTTTTCAAAACAGCATTTGCTAGCACGTGGAACAACAGCAACAACAAAAAGAAGCCATTATTGTTAGGATAGTGATTAAAAAAACAAAAGGATAAAATTTTGTTGTACTTTGTTTCTTTGAAATTACCATTCTTCAGAATATTGGAATAAGATAGATTTCTATGGTAAATACATAAATCATGACAGACTAATAGAGATATATCGCAGCCAAGAGGCCGCACCATTTTCTTTCATTTATTCCAAGGCAATTTAAAAAGAAAAACTAAGCAAATTTCAATACATGTATTTCATCGCGTCTGAAGCCGAAATTTGACATAGCTATCTGGAATCTATAATGGTCAATCTAATAATAATCTGGAGGTAACTAGAATTAATATATTGGATTCTACATTTCAATTTATTTTTCAAGGAAAGAAATTTTAGAAGGATAAAAATATACATACATCCAAGAATTGACAATTTTCTCTAACGTGATAGTTTCTTCACTTTAACTAGAATGCATTCTAATATTAAACGGATAAAGAAATAAAACAATGGAATAAGTTGACTTTTGAAGGAAAACTAAACAGGTGAACTTTGAAAGGTAGTCAATAATTTTATATGTATAAATGATATATAAATATATTTTTGAGATCGATATTTTTGTTTACTTTTATTTTTCATTATAAAAATATAACGTTTTATAAATATTCAATTCAAGCGTCTTGTTTTCTTACAGCAATAAACGTTTAACAGGTGTCAAAATTAACACTTAAGTAATTTAAAATCTTAAAGTATGGCTTATAAGTTTGGGTTGCATATGAGTTGTTATGTATACTTTAATAAGTAGATTTATATTCACAAATTTTTATTATAAAAATTTTTTATTATTAATTTATTTATTTTCATTTTTTTTTTAAACTTCATATAATAATTCTTATGCCGATCAAAACAATAATTTATATATATATATTTGTTGAATATAATTTTTTTTTTGAATATCTGAAAAATATAAATATAGATTTGTATTTATATTAATACCTACTTGTTAAGCACAGATATGTCTTTATCTATTTAATATATATACTTATTGCAAGTATATATGTATACTTATTATTTGGGTTTGTATTTAAAACATTGATATTACCTAAAATTAAACCATAATATAAAAATAAAGGATGTACTATTTGTTTTATAAGTAATGTCTTTGTAATTTATTTGAAAGAGTATTAATATTTTATTCTTATTTTTTTTAATGCCAAAGTCATTATGAAATTAATTGAATTCACAATTTAATAGAGGATAACTACGTATTTCACTTATTATTTAGTCTTTAAGTTACTTACACATATTATTATTCATTGATATGTTTAGATATACATAAATTTACATAATAGATGTGTATATTGGATTTAATAGAATTATCTTTGTTTCTGATATATATATTTCATTAGTTAGTTATATCAACCTTGAAAATAAATTATAATGATAGATCTCATTGCTCTGTATGATTTTAGATTTATTTCATGTATAGCTAGTTGGAAGGGCATATAAACAATTTATTTAAATATGACTGGGATAATTTTGTCTTTCTTCATTTAAATTATACAATTTATTATATTAGGCTTTCTCAACAATTGGATTCATTAGATTATATATATATATTATTACATTTATCATCCAATGTTTGAAGCATTATTTTCTTCTCATATATTGATGTTCCATTACATTTGAGGTATAATATGTTTATATGATATATTGTCCATTACATTTGGCACCACAAACTGTTGGTCCCAGTTAACTGATGATTGGTATAATGGAGTAAAAGTATGTTCCATTATATTTGGACGCCATAACGTGGTCAGCATAATATGTTTGTTTAATTATTCATTACATTTGATGTATCAAAGTTAGGGGCTTGGTTAACTAATAATTATTGTTACAAAAGTTCATATGTTTATTTTCATTTGAGATCATATATAAAGATACATTCCATTATATTTGGCTTTCCCAATGTTTGGGGCCTTCTTTCTTCAATTTAAATGGAATGCAGCAAGTACGTTCCATTACATATATATATATATATATTTATAAAAGTGATATAATAAATCAAGAAAAATATCTACAGAGTATAAGATAAAATGGCAAAAGCTATTAATATATTATATTTTTATAATTACAATTACAAATAATACCATTTTTATAAGGCATATTCTCATAATTAATTTATCTTAAATTGTTTTAATAAGACATTATAATACATTAAAAAGTTAATATAGTTAAAAGTATTACACTTTTTACACAACCTATTTTATGTCCATATTTTAAATAATGAATATGGCAAACTTGTCATCTCTTCTCTTAATTAAACTATTATGTTCTTTTACTTTTTCATCTAACTATTTCATTGTATGTTCATAGTAAATTATACTGCAATTTCCACAAGTAATTTTATATACAATTCCTTTTTTATATTTTATATTATCTCTTATTTTATAATTACCTATTATTTTTTTAAGCCGTTTATTAATTGATCACCATATGTTAATGTTTTTATTGATATAATGTTTATTTTTTAGTAATATATGATAAATTTTAGGGAAATATGATAGTTTTATCTATTTTTTTATTATTTATATAGCTGCTGTTATTATTTATAAAAGAATTATTAGTAATATTTAAATTAAGTTGGTTTTTAATTAAAAAGTATATTTTCAATATTCGTAGGATTATTTCTATAATTTGTGTATAATTCAGTAAACTGTTCCTTTTATAAAGTAGCTATATTTTTATCTGTATTATATCTATTATTTTTATGTTTAAAATTTTTAATAATTACTACCTTTTCTATCCATGCCTGTTGTGACTACTGTATATATATATATATATATGTGTGTGTGTGCGCGCGCGCGCGCGCGTGTGTGTGTATACACAATACATATTAGTAGTAAAACATAAGCATTGCTTATTTACTATATAATATTTGATTAAAGATGCCACATTCAAACTCTAGCAGATCAATTTCAATTTATTTTTTTCAATAATTTTTACTTTAACTAGTAAATATAATGGTTAAAATAGTTGTTAAATTTAAATTTAAAAAAAAAAAAGATGGTAAATAATACATATAATACAGATTTTTAACGACATGGATAGTTACATGTTAATTTAAGAAATTATGGCAGACTAGAAAGTTAACACAGCTTTAAATAGATATATATATCTATATTCTTTTATACTGTCAAAGAAATGACTAAACAAAAAACGATCTAAAATTTGTTTGATTAATTATGCCCAAACATACAGTTATATTTTTTTAAAGTTTAATTCCTCTTTATTTCAATAAAATGAAATAAAATAATGAAGTATTAGAATCATGTCTAATAATTTGTTTGTAGAAAGGAAAATGATCCTTCTGATAAAAGGCAAAGAGGAAATATATTGTGAAAACAAGCAGTTTTAATTTGTAAATACATGTTTTGTCAGTCTAAGCTACAAATATTAAATATATAAGATCATTGTTTATGGTAACCATTTTTAAAAGTTTTGTACAAATCAAGTCTTAGTTAAATTATGTAAAAACTAGATTGCTGCTCAAATACATGTAATGTTTTGAAGACAGATTTTGTTCTGAAATAGCATTTATCCAGGCTATTAAAGTTGTACTCAGGATAAATTAGAGATAATCAAAAAAAGTTTTTTTTTTCTGAAATATATTTGTGTTAAGAGCATGCAATATATTTTGGAAAAACATTATTAGCAAATGGGTTCATTAACACATAGTTTATGGAAAATATGTTTTGGCAAAAATATTTTTGAAATGATATTAAAGAACTAAATAAAGAATTAAAAAAAGAATACATTGAATGTATATATAGATTGCATCATTATTATAAGTCTGTAAAAATTTACTTTAAAAGTCAAACCAGATGAGAAGTAGCATTTCTGTATTGTTTAGCAACTGTTTAATGCCATAAAGTCATTTATGTATTAAGTTGATTTAAATGGGCATCACTGTGGATCAAATTATGAGATATCTTCTGTTAAAGAAATGACTAACCGAGCTTGTAGCTATAGGATGGTCTTTATATCTGGCTAAAAGCATCTAAAAGTGCATTTTTTTCATCCATCAAAGTAATACTCAGAATAGAGAAGCATTTGTCCCAACCTCTAGTATGGAATATGAAATACTTTAATGCCTTTCACTATAAAAACATGTTGGGTTAGTACAGAAATTATGTGCCTAACTACCAGAATGTGCCTAATTTAGTAATCAAAAGATATTGTAAGACTGTAAAAAATAACCCCCCAAAAATTGTCTTCTGAAGGTCTTCAATATGACAAATTAAGTAAACCCTGTACTGAACCCAAAAGGAGTTCTCATAGCACTGGGATGGAGGGACTTTTAATTTCATAAGCATTTATGAAAGGGTATTGGATAAATTAGAATTGCCTTGAATTATTTGTGCAATCAATGAATGCTATTGATAATATTTTTTAATTCCTTTATGAAAGTTCTTAATAAAATATGTCGCACTAATTATTAAAAAATATTTGATAATATAAAACACTATAAAATTTGTCTTACTTTATTTGTTTATGGATACATAAATTTTGTAAAGGTCAATCTTTCAATTGTTAGAGTGTATTTGTTAAAGAAAACATTGGTAAGTAAATGTAAACTTCATTTATTATTATTATTATTTATATTTTAAAATCTTCATTTCCAATCATTAATCTCATGGCCTTTCCAAAAATATTACTAAGGAAACTTTCCTCTGTTATAATGCTTAAGATAAGATTTTACATATGTGTAAAGAGTTTAGTTGATATTTTATTTAAATATCAGTTCATTACATAATTTTTTATTATAGGAGATTTAATATGTATTTATCATTATAATTATGTGCTAAACTAGGTTTACCCAATTATTATTTATGAGAAATATTTGAGGTGCTAACATATCATTATCAATCATCTGCAGTTTTAAAATATATTACTAAAATGCCCCCATGTTTAATTAACTAAAAAAAAGAATAATAATACTATATACACAATACTCTGACTTTTACATAAAACTGTTCAATGGGATGTCTTAATAGTAGTTATTCATTGATCTATTCTTGTGAATAGCTTTGATTTACACTAAATTCTATCCAAATTAATACAGACTATAAGAAAAAAGCTAATAATCATAACTATTAAAATAAGAAAATTATTATCCTGATGTAAATAATATTAAAAAAAACACTTTCATAAAGAGAAGATGATAAAAAACAAATGACCATAATAACAATATACTTTTATTAGATTCTTCAAAAGTATAAGGTATAGAAGATATTATCAACTTTACCAATCACAAGACAATTTACTAAACATTAATGACTTCAAATCTCTAGATTAGAAAGTGAGATTGAATCAAATACTTTTTCAAAATTTACCAATTACTGACAGGAGATATTTAATTTTTTACAGAACTCCACAAACATTAGGATTTTTTTTTCAAAAAAGGATCATTCTACTGAACTAAATTCAGACAAAACTTTTATGTGTCTACTCATTATTCCATAAATCAATAAATATCTTTAAAAAAAGTAATATTAGTGATTTTATTGTTTTTAAATATTTATTGACAAATAAGGGTTCTGGTAATTATGTATATTGACACTTAATGGCCAACATATCTATTAAATTTTAAAAGATATAAAACCTACTATTACCAGGCAGTTTATAAAAATGAATCATAAATTTTTCTCTGACAGTATAAGAAAATTTTAAAGATGTAGAATCAAAAACAACAATAATCTATTGAGAGTATATTTTATATCTGATGACTTAACAGAATATCTGTAAAACAAATGTTGGCTGACTTCTCCAAAAAATGTAGCCAGTTTGATATATTGAAGAACATATCTTAATACTTAACAAGTTATTATGATCTCAAATTGTTGTGCATTTAAAATCTATGATTGTGAACCATTTTACAAAAACATTCTAAAAGAACACATCCAGCAAAAACTATTAGATGATGAGAGCATTGAAAAAGATTAGTTACAGCAATCATATTCGTCTGCATTTGATATTTTAAATTCATTCCTTCCACTTAACACTAAAGAGTATATTGTTTTTATCTATTACTCCAATAAAGAAATTGATGTAGAAGTGGTTTTAAATCAACTTAAATTTTATCAGATTGCTGATATTAAGGCTATATATCGCTTTGGTAATTTTGATGTAGCAATGCTCTCTGCTTAACTGATTAATTATTGTCAGAAAAAAAATAAAATTCGTGTACAATTTAGTTCCTATGAAATACTTGTTTGCAAACACATTCTTTATAATTACCCACATTATTTATTTTAGTCTCCAGATGGTTAATTAAGAAAATTGCTAGAAGTTCATATCCACTTTTTTTAAATCCCCCCCCCCCCAAGAATTTATAAGATAGATATTTTCTTTTCCAAATTCCTCAAGTCAATTTTATCTTTTACTTTTATCACCATATTTAACTTTATTCTCAGCACATTTATATTCAATCACTTTCTAATTCTAACACTGATAGCTCCTATGGCAATTTTAAAATGTTATTTATATAATTAAAAACATTCCATAAAATGAAAAGCTATTTTATTTGTCAGAATGAGACTTATTGAGGCATTAATCTGAATTATTTGCATTTATTACTTGCATTAAATAATTAATCTAATCATAATCTTTATAATGTCGTTCTTCCATATTTTATTTATAGTAAATATCAATCCCTTTGTGCTTGCAACATTTATGCTTTCATAATAAATTATATTTTCACTTTTTAAATTAAGGTATTTCTTTACCTTTCCTTTTAACTTCACAAAGTTTGAAAAGATTTTATTTTAATATTGAATAGTTCTTCAAATTCATGCAATTTTTTTTTTATTTGAAAGTGATTTAGAGTTGTAGATAGTCAAGTAAAAAGACGTCGATAATTAAAACCTCATTCCATAGATCATTCTTAGCATCTTTTGCTTTCAATCTTCATCTGCTGCTTTAATTAATGACTTTATAGTTTGCAGAATACAGGGCCATCTTTTTTTACCATCATTGTTAATATAAAAATAATGAGTGTATGCACTCATATTTACAGATTCATCTTGCTTAAAAGAATCCAATTGATGTTTCAGTTAGTAATTATTAGATATTTAAAAAGAAATACCATGCTAGATAATATATTATAATGAGCAGCCCATGAATTAACTTATGGAGTCCTTTTCAGAAATCAAAATTTATATATATTAATATTTTATGGAGATATATAATTTACATCTTTCACTAAAATTTCTTACTACATTTAGAAAAAAAATAGATTTTACATCGTTCTATTTGTTCTTTTTTTAAAATATCTTTCACATTAGACTAAACAATAACATAGAAAATTTAATATTTTTAAAAAGGAAATAAAACTTTTCTTTGAATAATGAAAAGAGAAATGTGTAAGTCTACCAAATCTTCTTCTTTCAAATGTATTTTATTACATTGCTTTTGCAAAAATAAAAAATCCTCATTAATGACAAATTATCATGCGAAGTATTTTTTTTTATTTAAAAAATAATTAATGAAAAAAATGTTCTATTAAATTACAAGTTATGCAAATAAATGCATTTTGTGTTAATAAAATTCTGCAGTTATAAAAATAATAGTTAGATTTAGATTATTTAATCTAGTATTTTTATAATTTTAGCATTTATTAGATTATGAAGATATAGGTATAATATAAAATCTTTAAAGCATGCTTATTTTATTATGTTACAATATTTGGTTTTCTACATTAAAGTAGTATAGAAATACATTTTTCAGAAAGTTATTATAATTTCATATATGTATATTTTATGTAGTGACTACACAAAATAATTGAAACAGCTGTCTTATTATCATTCTATTTTTAGCGTCATTTACAGATTTGAAATAGACTATTTCATGGAGTAAGCCAAAAAAAATAATACAAATTATCTGTCAGAAAGTTATAAACATATTAAAAACATTTCAGTCCTATCTCCATTTAAAAAACGTTAAATTATTTTTGTCCAACCATGGAATTGTTTAAGGATAATTAATAATTAGATGTGTCCCTGAAAGAGCTTGAGAGATATTTTAAAATCTTACTTAAAAACCCTCTCAAAACCATAGAGAAATAAATCACTATAAAGATCACACTTCTATATTTTATTATGATTATAAAACATAAGCAATAGATTACTGAAAATATATCATATATTATCATTTATAATAAGATAGCCTAAACCATTACATATTGAACTTTATTTTATAAATAATTGTTTGTTGAGCATAGTAACTTAACTTGAATAATTACTGAAGCAAAAAAGTAGTTTAAAGTTAATTTTAAATACTTAAGAATGTTTCTTCAATTGCTAATAATTATCATCTTAAGAGATTCTGGCATTATGGTTCTCAAATGTACCTTTCAAAATTTATAGATTGTTATTAAAATTTATAATAATGTTTTTAAGCAGTTGTTCTAAGGGTAAAATTGTATCAGAAGACCAAAAACTACATGTTTTGATTATTGACTGGGAAAAATTGGCAAAAATAAAAAGTAAATCTGTCTACTTCTTTAACTGAACTGTTTCCTTGTATAGTTTAGTAAAATAGTAGATGGGTAGACTTAAAAACTAAAGATTCATAGATTGCATTTCAACTTAGTCACTTTAAGTACTTGAAGATCTTATAATCTGAGCAACACACAATTTGTATATTTTATTATTCATAATAATTTTTGGGTTATATCAGTCCTTTTAATAGAAGAACAGTTTTGGCTTTCTAAATAACTGATTATTACTTTTTATTTTCTAAATGAAATATATGTCTAAATTTACGATATAATAATAAAGTTAAAAGAATGAAAAAAATTCTGGACTATCATTGATTATTCATTGATTATAATAAAGTTTTCTGCCTTATTGCTTAGAGATATTACACTGTTAATATGTAAAGAACACTATATACTAGAGATATATTATGTCAATTATAATTCTATGATAAATTGATTGGTATGAAATCTGCTCCAAACAACAATTAATAATATTATGATAGATAATGAGAGGATTCCATGATTAAACTTAATCCATGGAAAATAAATATCTTATATCATAAAAAGCTCAGTAGAAATTTATTCAATAGCTCTCATTTTTGTAATACATATGAGGCATGTAAAATAATTTGGAAATGGATGATAGACTTTACTTTAATATTTGTAAATGATCTACTTTATATTTATCAGAGGACCTATGAAATTTTTAAATAGAATTTTAAAAACTATAAGTTGATATGTATTGTAGTACTCATTTATGGACAGAAGTCAAGGCAATTCAGTAGACAATGGAATGGATGCTTTTGTAAGAAAAAAGATTAAAAACAAATTAAATATGTTTGAAAAAAGTGTATTATATAATGCAAATAAAATAATAAAAATGATATGTAATTGGTTTGTGTGAAAATTCTAGTTGATTGCATTTTAGAAAAGAATATAATATAATATTTTTCAACAATTAACTTTTTTATTGCTTCTTTGATACTAAGCTTGAAATCTTTTGATATCAGTCTGTAAAATTTTATAATTAAACAATATTATACAGTTTGATGTCATCAGAAAAACAGTATGTTTCTATCAAATCCAAACAATATAATAATTCCTTAAGGCATTCAAATCATATCATAATCTTTTAATCCTATGGGTTACAAAATAAGACCATTAGTAATAAAAGACTTAAATCACTACAGAAACTGATGAAAAAAGTAACAAGATGCAATTGAAGAAGCCAGTGTAAAAATATTTACCTCTCACAAATGACTGTGCTGAAGTCACAATAAATAATATCCAGTTGCAGCCTGTAAATAGCAGCATAACAGCATTTTCAATGTGTATTAAAACAGGTAACAACAGATCTATCTGATGTAAATCCATATTGTGTTTTTCATAGATACTTAGATAAATTACTTATTACTTTAATACTATTACTACCAGTAGTAGTAATAACAGCAGTAGTAATAATGGTTCTTAATTTAAAATGTTTATTTTATAGCAAAATTTCCTCAAGTTTAAAAATAAACAAACAGTTTACACTTTGTGGCTAATTGTTCTAAATCAAAATATATAAAATGCGCTAACACGCACAAGCACATAAAGCTAAAAACAAATAAAAAAAGTATTTATTATTTTATTTTAATAAATATATATATATTTAATCAAGTGGCTAATCGCTTGAGGTAAAAATCAAATCTTTTAATTGGCCAACTCACAAACTGAAGACAAAGCCTATTGTTAAAACATATTCGCCTATAATATTAAATTCAACTCAGATACGTTTATAAAAAGTATATTACTAATTTTTCAGGTTATGAAGAGAACAAAAGTTCTTTCAAAAATAAATTGCTATTTATTTATTCTAAAATATTCAATTTCAGCAACATAAAAGCTATAATATAAACAAAAAGGTCGACTTTTACATTATAGAAAAGTAAATATTTCTTTTTATTAGATCTTTAATATTTTTACTAAAATCTTCAATATTTTTCAAAAATAATTTTGTTTTTTTAGTATATTTTTAAAAAACTAGTTTAATTTCTGAAATTATATTTTTTTAATACTTAAAATTGCATTCGAAATGAAAATCTCAGCGTTTTTCTTTATTTTCTTTGATCAGGCGGTTTCTTTGTTCTTTCCAGCCAATCAGAATGTCTTTTTCGGCTGAGAGCTCACTAACAACCAATTACAAACGATGTTCTTTCTTTGTTTAGGTTTAAATGCGTTTTTTTTTATTTTTTACTTGTAAAATAATTCGGAAGAGGGCACCATCTTACAGAACTTTTAAAAACCTATTCAAAACCTATCAAACAAATTTTTTAGCATAAGAACTGGCAGAGTTAGAGTGACGTCAGATGTCTGTGAGGAGCTTCGTAAGAGGCAGGAAAAGGGTTAAGAGTCAAAGCCTCATGTTCATAGACGATCTTAAAAGGAAGATAAAAGAGGCTTACTTTATCTTTAGAGATGGCAACGCCATAAATAGAAAAGACTCTTGCTACAAAATATCCAAGAAATGGAATGCATAATCATTTCATTTGCATAAATTTACATCGCTCCTAATCAATTTCTTATATTTTTACAAAATGGCTATGAATATGAGGGCTTTGACCCTTGAAAGCGCTTAGCCATTTGATTAAATATATATATATTAAAATAAAATAATATATACTTTTCTTTATTTGTTTTTAGCTTTGTGTGCTTGAGCGTGTTAGCGCATTTTATATATTAAAGTTTAAAAAGTAATAACAAAAGAACAAAACTCAATTAGATATCTTGAATATCCCAGTTTCTGGAAAAATATTAGATCTTGGCTTTTCTTTATGCTTTATTTTTAGAAACTTTTAATTAACTGGAGTTTTAAAATTCATGCTTTTTTTTATATAGGAGCTATATATATATATAAATACATATATAAATGCATTTCTAAAATAAAGTTCAATGGATTTCTCAAAAAAACAAAATAAAGATTGATAATGATGAGTCAGAAGAAGTCAACAACTAAAAATACCTTGATCAAAATATTACTACATATGGAAACATAATGGATGAGACTAATCATAGAATTAAACTTGGTTGGAGTGCTTGTAATAGAAATAACTTTCTATTAGCAGGAAATACATATATACATTTGAAAAAAGAAGGTTTTTAATAAATGTTTTTTTTTCAATTCTTTATGAATCTTAGACATGGATCACTTAACAGAAGAGCAATATAAAGATGTCAGACCATTCAACAAAGTATGGAAAGTTGCATGTTAGGAATATCAAGAAAAGATCTAAAACAAAATACATGGGTGAGATAACAAATAAGCATAACTGACATTATTGAGAGAATTAAGAGACTGAAGTGAAGTTGAGCTGAACATATTTCTAAAAGAGATGAAAATATATAAATAATTGAAGTCTTAAATGGGATTCCAAGAGATTGTAAAAGACCTGAAAAGTGACCACATAAATTTATGGATAAAATAATGAAGTGTGCTGCAGTGATGTGAAGAAGAGAGGCTAGAGATGAGTGAATTTGAATTAATTTTGGAGACACTTTAATTCTGAAGTAGATTAATAATAGTTGAAAATGATATAGTGATGATGATATAAATGAACTTATACAAAGTTAAAAAAATGTTTTTATATTATCTTAAATTGAAAAATAAATACATAAATGTAGTGGCTTATTAATGGTGAGATAAGCTCTTAACAAGCTTTGAGAATATCCTCAACCCCAGACCTGTTTCTGGTTCTGGAGTCATCAGTTGTATTCTATAAAATTATATGAAATCAGATAATCATATCCAATTTTGTAATGATTTCCAAAGAAATTAATTGTATAAAACTAAAATAATAAAAAATGGACTACTGCCTTATATAGAAAATTATTATATTATGCCTATGGTTTGAAGTTTAAATCTGGACTAATTGAAACTAAAAAAAAAAAAGTTAAGTTCCAAGCAGGCATAGAACGTTTTCTGCAGCATGAACTCCAAAATCAACTTAAATAGTCATTCACTTATTGATTATTAAATAAATGTCCAGCTAATCGCATCATTCTTTAATTATTTACTATTTTTTTATGGAAGACTTTTAGAGAGATTATTACCATGCAATTTGCTATATAAAAATTGCTTAACTTTTACATATCATTTACACTTTTTGGTTATATATTTGTAATTATAAAAAATACTTTGTATACATATTCAGTAAAATGTATTAGTAACTGCAACACTGATACAAAAAATGTGTGTGTCTATATATAAATTATTATAATATTAAGTTTTGAGAATTTTAATATCAAAAGGATGTCATTATTTTAGTTGAACTCTAAATGTTAGAAACTGTAAAATAATTATATCAAAATAATCATCAATTATAATGTTTTATTGACGAATGGTAGAATCTGATTGCATATACAGTAATTAAATTTCATTTAGTGAAGGAATGTTAATTTAAAATGTAATTTGTTATTACCCATTTTTTAAAAAAACACTTATCTGAAATTGTAAAAATGCATTTATTGAAACAGCTTTTTAGCCACAGTTGCTTCTTTAATTTAGTCCAACTTTAAAGATCTTTTATTCTCTGACAGCTGTATTGAGCTGAATGTAATTTTCTTAATTTGTCCAAAAGACTAAATCTGTTTTATGATCCAATAGTCATTATGCATATTATTTATCACTTTCTTCAATAAAGTTGTGGACAGTCAGTAAAAGATAGTATAATTATATACCACTATCTAATTTAATCATTTAACCTTCTTGCAAGTAAAAAAATGTAATATCATTAATACTGTTATAATATCATTTACGTCATTAACATATATCTGTGGAAGAGATTCTTTTTATTCGACATATATATATGAAATATATATTTAAGCGCTAAAAATGTGCTTCAATCTAAAAATATATATCTTTTTAGTCTATCAGTCTGTTAGATGTTAAACTTGTATAAGCATTTAATCATATAATAAATTGCAAATCATGTGACATTTGATCGCCAAAAATGTTTTTTTGATTAGCAAGACTGAGTTATTTTTCTTTTTAGATTTACATAATTCCAAAAACATTTTTTTACTAATAAGTACATTTTATAATAATAGATAACATTCTGTTATGAAAAAAATTAAGATAGTGCAACTACAGGAAAAGTTTTATGATAAAGGTTTCTCTAACAGGGAAATAAGAAGATATTACTCATTAAAATAGGTTAGGATTTAAGATTTTTATTCATTGATTTAGCTTCTTATATATATAATTATTAATACAATGTTTTCATCTGATTGATATATTAATTTCAATTTGAATTTTCACCAATGATGGCAAGAATGAACTTATAAACAACAAAAGTTTAAAAAATAGATTTATTCTATGCATGATCTTTTTTAAACCTACAGAGTATTATTTATTCATAGTCTGAGGCAGATTGGTTTATTCTCCTTACTAATATATGTTTAACTGATGAGAATTAAAAATATTAATGATAGAAATGATATATTTTGACTATATATATATATATATTGAATTAAATATTGTCTCAGATTGTTATTATAATAAACAACAGAAATAAGAAGATTATATCCATGTAAGCAGAGATAAATTTTGATGTTGCCTGAAAACTATCAATTACTACTAATTGGAAATCAACCTGATGCTAAACTAGTTTTCTCCATTAACCTGTAATAGCTCTTTTGTT
Organism: Epiperipatus broadwayi; assembly: GCA_028023455.1. NCBI lineage: Eukaryota > Metazoa > Onychophora > Udeonychophora > Euonychophora > Peripatidae > Epiperipatus > Epiperipatus broadwayi. The sequence goes on from JAQFVV010013291.1 coordinate 103,372, forward strand.
ATTATTTTTATAGAAGTAAAAGAAGATCCTCTTTTATTTCAAACCCACGTTGTTAAATGAATTTAAAGCCAGAAAACTATTTTTATAGATGTGAGAATGTGAAAAAATTGTATCTTTTTGACATTCTGAAAATAATATATACCTATATCATTAACATAATTGTTCATTCTTTTATAGTAGAAAAATTTTTTCTAAACTATTTTTAAAACAAAATTTGTCTTTTTTGCAAATATATTTTGATCACAAGCTATAACTCTGCTTATATTTATGAGATTTTTTTATCTACTAGTATTCAGTTAAAAATGCCAGGCTAACATCTTTTTTTAATATATTTTCATCTACCTACTACAATTCAATTTACAAGTGTAACTTTATTAGAACATATTCATTTTTTAGTCTCATCTTGTATGAATATTAAAGATTACTATTAATTATTTTATTAGACTATACATTATTATTTAATTTTTTAACTTAGATGTAAACTTTAAAGTAAATTAATGATTAATAAATGAATTATTAAATTTCAGTATGAATATTATTCATTTAACTATTCCTTCTTTGTCTACTTATGCATGGTATACTTAATAAATAATAAAACTTACAAATTATCTTAAAAGATATGGATTTTAATATATGAAAGACACAAATGGTCACCAAAATGCATATATAACAGATCTAGTTATCATCAGTTGACCTATACCCTTTCTATCATATATCTTTATCATCATAGTTTAGTATTTATCCATAACAAATTACTACTATTTAATTTACATATTGACATTATTTAGACACAATCAATTTTGATAATAACTTCATGGATATATGTTAAAAACTATTATTAATATTTTTATTAAATTATAAATTATTGGTTATTTTTTTATTCTAGATATAGCCTATAAATTCAATTAAAGATTAATATATAAGCATAATAAAGATGAATTTGAGCAAAAATCTAGGTCAACTGATGATAGTTGATTCTGTTAGAAATGCATCCTGAGGATCATTTGCTTTTTAAAAAATCTCTTTCATATATTTTAAAAGAGTATATTAAATACATCATACATTAGCAGAAAAAGAGGGAGGATTTAAGTAAATAATATTCATGTTGAGATTTACTAATTAATATATTAAACTTTAAATGAGTTTAAAGTTTATATTTTCATTAAAAAATAAGTGATAATATATAACCTAATAAAATAATTAGTAATAATCTTTACATTTATTCCAAAGTAGTAGAGTCTAAAAAGAAGAGTATTTAAATAATCTCATATTTGTCAATTAAATTGTAAAAGTAATACTGAACTATGATGATGCAGAGGTGTGTTAGCAAAGATCTGGCCTAACTGATGACAGTTGATTCTGCTAAAAATGCATCTTCGGGCTTCTTTAATTTTTTTCATGTTTTTATTCATTGTTTTAAAAAATTGTAACTTTCTAAATTTATGGTATATGTCATGTTAAATGTATATCTTTTAAATTTAGAAGTTACTTGATTCAGGTTAATCTATGTTTTTAATAACTATCTGTTTTTATTAACTAAAATTATAATAAAATTGAATTGAATTCATTCACTTATTTATTTTTTAGGATTTATAAATAACTTTAAAAGTATACAAATAATTTTTTTGAACATAAGGATGTCTATATTATTTTTTTAGTTCAAACTTAATAATTTATAATGAGAAATTAAAACTGCTGTTACAAATTTTTTATAAATCTTGCTTTTCAAATGTAGACTTTTTATACACAAGTAATTTGCTCTTCCCCTTTTAGCCTTTCATAAAAATAAATTGTATTACTTACAATCATTTTTTCTAATCAAAACCCATCTTACCAACTCAGATTCCTCTGGTACACTTATAGCTGGGTTGACTAAGAGGTTAACTATTCAACTAAATTTTGAGTTTTCTTGGGAATTCCTTGGATATCAAAAAAAAAAAAAAAGCAACTTTAAATTAAAAATGGATTTGAAGTTCAAGTCAATGCATTGAAGAAGATAATATACCATGATGCTCTTAATTTTATTTAAAACTATAACACAAACATTAATAACTTTTATTGATTAAAGATAGATTATAAAATAATAAAACTCTTTGCATCAATGTGTATATATAAACAAATGTGTGCATCTAAGTGTAGGAAATGTTTCTATCTAAATTGTGAGTTGGTGAATATAAATATACAAATATATATATATTGAAAACTAAAAATTTAAAGAAACAAAGGAATCATGAAAATTGACATCAATGAAAAAAGAAAGTTAATTTGGTCAAATTAAAAATAAAAAAAGACACAACAAATACGTTAAATCTGCAATTAAAAGAATGTATAAATCTTTCTTTATTAAAATTCATAAATCCACAAAAGGAAATCAATAAAGTAAAAAAGAAAAAAATATATTTAAACATTAAAAAAAAGATAAGTTTATTTTGTATTGCAGAAAAATAATTTGTAAGGCAAAATAACTTAGGTGTTAAGCCAATGCCTTAGGCAAAAAAATGTAAAATTAATTGGAATTCGAAAACACATAGCCAGATAATTAAAAACGGTCTTCTACTGCCAAAAAGAATAGCCAATGAGCTGGGGGAAATGGCAGGAACATGGATGAAAACATACCACCAACACCAATTAACCTTTTAACCACTAATTAAATCATTGGTTGTATGAGGTAAAAATCAAAGCTTGTAATTGGCCAACTCACAAACTGAAGACAAAGCCTATTGTTAAAACATATTCGCCTATAATATTAAATTCAACTCAGATACGTTTATAAAAAGTATATTATTAATTTTTTCAAGTTGTGAAGAGAACGAAAGTTCTTTCAAAAATAAATTGCTATTTATTTATTCTAAAATATTCAATATCGGCAACATAAAAGCTATAATATAAACAAAAAGATCGACTTTTACGTTATAGAAAAGTAAATATTTCTTTTTACTACATCTTCAATATTTGTACTAAAATCTTCAATATTTTTCGAAAATAATTTTGTTTTTTTATTATTCTGTCTGAGAATCATTTTTAGTTTCCATAAATATAATTTTATAATACTTAAAATTGGATTTGAAATGAAAATCTCAGCATTTTTCTTTATTTTCTTTGATCAGGCGGTTTCTTTGTTCTTTCCAGCCAATCAGAATGTCTTTTTCGGCTGAGAGCTTGCTAAGAACCAATCACAAATAATGTTCCTTCTTTGTTTAGGTTTAAATGCGTTTTTTTCTATTTTTTACTTGTAAAATAAATCGGAAGATGGCACCATCATACAGAACTTTTAAAAACGAATTCAATACGTGTTTAACGAATATTTTCGTATAAAAACTGGCTGAGTTAGAGTGATGTCAGATGTCGACGAGGAGCCTCGTAAAAAACAGTCTAAGAATTAAAGCAGGCGTCATGTAAAGAGAATCCATTCTGATAAGCAGAAAGTATAAATAGCTTGAAAAATTTGGATTATCAGACAGAGAGAATAATTTTTATTATTATCGTCGGTGGTTTTTCTTTTTAGAAGTCATATTGAATAAAACAAGCAGAGAAAGTACAAAATATTTGGAAAATTCGGATTATCAGAGAGTGTTTATTTTTATCAGTTTTACTAAGTAAAGCAAGATAGAAAAATCAAAACTTAACAATGAAAAAACAATATAACATGGGCGGTTGACCTGCATTTTTCTCTTCATCCACAATCATGAAGTAAGCTCCAGCCTGTCTACTGTGCCATTCATTAAGCCCCATTGGTATTGAAAGGGAACAACAAGTAATAAGGTAAGAATAAAAAAAATAGTAGCAATTCAATTATTAATGCTATGATAAAAATTTTAATAAAAGAAAAAAAATAATGGAGAAATACGAAACGTTAATTGTATTCTATATTTCAAAGTATAAATGAAACTGCTAATGAATTTATGTATAAAAATATACGTTTGCAGCAGACCAAGTAAATATTTATGTTAGAATAATTAAATGCTGTATAAATCATAAATGCTTCAACTGCATATTACTTCTATCTGGATAATATAATAAAGTTCATGTGTATGAATATACCTCTATATTTGACTAAATTATAAATGCTCCAATTGCATATTACTTATATCTAAATCAAACAATAAAGTTTGTGTGTATGAATATACCTCTATATTTGACTAAATTATAAATTCTCAATTGCATATTACTTATATCTAAATCAAACAATAAAGTTTGTGTGTATGAATATACCTCTATATTGGACTAAATGATAAATGCTTCACAAACCAAGAATTGCTGAGTTTAAGTGTTTACCAACCAGTAATAATTCTCAAAATAATGAAATGCTGTATAAATCGTAACTGCTTGACTGCATATACTTTATTGGAAGGATTTGCAAATGGATTATTGTTAAATTAAACTGTTTCCAAACTTCTTCTCATAAGTGAATTGAAAATAACTTCTCACATGGATATGCATGGACTTGAAAATGAACTATTGTTAAATTAAACTGCTTCCAAACTTCTTCTCATAAGTGAACTTGAAAATGAACTATTGTTAAATTAAACTGCTTCTAAACATCATCTCTTAAGTGGAACTCTGAATTAAATATTATCAGTTATTAAATAAAATTGTTGTTACCTAAAACTACTTTTAGTTCTCCGGTTGTTCAATTCTATTTTGTTTTTTTATTGCATCACTCATCATTCAGTGCACTTGTTCATGAGAATCTCATGTCTCCTGAGCTATGTCTGGCATAACTAGACCTAGGTAAGTCAGGTTGTAGTGAGATGGAATTCTAGTGGCACTGTTTGGAAAACCAAACATATGTCTAGATGCTTCCAGCATCTATGGTTCTACATCCTCTGATGAGCAGGAAATATTGTTGTAGGGGGGAGGGGGTAACATCTGCATTGGGTAATGCCAATTGATAGTTCCTTCCTGCAACATGCTCATCAGGAAAGTGTTACAACTGAAGTAATAAAGAAGTTGTATGGTGGTCCGGTTACAATATATATATATATATATATTCTGTTTTGGTTTATAATATTTTTGTATATGCACATAAATTGATATGCACATAAATATAAATACCCAACATGGTTTAAAGCAGTAGTACATTTCTGGACTTTTAGGTCAGGTTCCATGGATTACAATTCAATTCTGTTATTTTCAGTGTTCTATCTTTGGGTAAATTTTTATGTATATCACCAAGCAATGAGCTATTTGGCTAGCTTTTTTACATTAAAGTAATTATAACGTTAAGCTTTTTTTATTTAATTTATAATCTTTTAACTGAGCAATTTTATAATTGCTTGACTATTGGTGCAATACGTTTTCACCAACAACATCTCATAAAAGAACAGTATAAGAGAAGGCATTACTTTTTAGGTTTTCTAAATTTGATGGAAGTGAAAGTTTGAGAATTTTTTACCTTTGCTTTACCTTCTAGCTAAGTAAATACTCGTTTACTAAACAATATTCAATAGTTATCTGGGTTTTTCAAAGGCTGTATACTTTTAAAAACAAAGTAAGTTGATTAGATTTTTTTAAAAAAAAGTTTATGCTATTAGCCATAAAATCATGGCATTTTTAAATCTATATTATTTTTTATTAATATATGAGAAAATTTGATTATTTTACACATGCAACTTCGTATCCTCTAATTTCTCAGACAGAACTAATTTATTATCATACTGCCATTCTGAAGTTATTCTCTGTATATTATCCTTAGTTTATTTTTTAAAATTCTTTTGCAATGTTTTAGTAATTATGCATATCTTAACTTATTTAAGAAATGGATAACTTTATAAAGCATCAAATGTAATAATATTAGTTGTTAATTTTGTTTTTATTATTAAAATCATTTTTTTATATAATTTTTTTTTTTTGCTAAAAAAAAATACATCCATATTTAACAATTCCAAATGAAATCTCTTTTTAAAAATAATAAATTTCCCTATAAATTTTGTTTATTTATTTATATTTGTATATTATTTTATGAAGTATTTTGTTAATTTATTCATGTATTTTGTGTAATGGTCGAAAGCAGGCTTGAGAGTTGAAAGATTAAGGATTGCAGTTTATCTTTGTCATTTCAGGTATTAAAACACCATTTGACACCCTGGAGTATCAAATCATTAAATTATTTACTATCCATTTATATATATATATATATATATATATATATATATATATATATATATATATATATATATATATATATATATATATATATATATATATATATATGTTTTTAGAATTCTTTTAATAAGCATATTTATGATATTGCTGTCCAATTTACAAACAAGAAAAGCCTTTAAACAAAAATTGAAAATTATTTTTATAAACTTGTCAATCATAAAATAATTTTATATTATAATTAAATTTTGCGATAAATATAAAAAAATTAATGAAATGGTTATTAATTCAGATCATATGATGTCCAAGCATTAGTGGCAGGTGAAATTTCAATTCAAAAACTTTCAGTTTCCTAATCTATAACACTAGTATTATGTTAAATTGCACAATATTTATTTTGTATTAATAACTTAAACCATTTATTATACATTCATTACTTTAGTTATAAAATTACTTTATCATTGGCCTTATATAATCTATTCTAGCATTTTATATTTAAAAAGGCAATCATATTTTTTTTTGTTTTTGCTGTCACTCCTTCTCTGACTAATCCAAAATAATTTGAGAACTTTATTTCTAGATAATAATAATTAGATACCCATTTATAAATAAATAACTACATGATTAACTGAATTATCTATAGTCTGATTATCTAAAAGAGTCATGAGATCTGGAAAAAAATTCGAGTTTACCCAACCTGTTATGTCATGATCAGAATATATTTGCTAATTATTTCACTATGAAACCTTTTTGGGAAATATGAAGAATTTATATTTTAAATTGTAAATCCCACCTCTTGGACAAAAAAGCATGCATTATTTATTTAAATTTAACAGTTGAATATTTTTACTTTATTGTTATTTATTCACATGAAAACTAACTCCAAACAGTCATACTTAGTCAAACACTAAACTACTGAGGTTAGTGTATCCATGTATTTAATATAAATAAATAAGCCATATAACATAATATTAAATCTTTTATGCACTTTATTACTGTTTCACAATGCTTTAATTACCACCCTCTTTTACTGTTTTGATAACCCCAGCAATATTCTTTAGAACTACAACATAATAAAAAAAAATGAGGGTGGTAATTAAAGTATTGTGAAATAGTAATAATATATAGATGATTTAATACCACATTATATACATTTGGCAATGCAGTAAGGAAGATTAGTTATTATACTTTTTGAAGAGAAAAAATAAACCATAATGATAAAAAATTTTCTGTTATATTTTAAATAAGTATTGATAAAGATAATCCAATATCTGACCATTGGCTATCCAATAAATGTGTTTCTTCCAGCATTTCTGTATTTCTTTCTGAAATATGTTGATGTTGCATTTTTCTGCAGTGAGATCATTTAACCTGTTATATATATATATATATATATATATATATATATATATATATATATATATATATATATATATATATATATATATATATATATATATATATATATATATATATATAATGGGCACACTTATGCCTGATATTTGTAAATTATATTTTTATATTAAACAAAAAAAATAAGATAAAGTATAATAATCTCAGTCATCTAACAAATGCTATCAGTAATGGTAGCTACAAACAAATGAGTATGGACATTTTAACCTCAAGAAAATAAAATACTGCAACAAAAAATAATTTAGTGATGACTACACAAACTAATTTGTAAACCACAAATACATTTACATGTTATAAAAAAAAACAAAGCTCTCTATAGATATTGCCACTTAATGCAAGCCAGAGTAATCAATGGATGCCAGAAGGCTTGTGCATAAAATTCTCATCTAGTGCCTACTCATCCAATATCCCCAGATTAGTTTCTGGCTTGTGACCTTCATCAGTGAGGAGCCTTGGATCTGAGAGCATGTTTTTGATTGTTTACTCAATTTGATATTTTACAATGCTATTTTTTAACTTCTTCAAAAGGTTTTCTTTATAATTGACTTCAACATTTTATCAAACTATAGGTTTTCATTATTATTCTATCTTCATTCATATTTTCCCACTCAAAGCAATCAATATTGCACTCTTGTTCTTAAGTAATAAATCAATATTAGTATATTGTAAATACCAAACTTAAAGATGTAATTAAAAGTGATTTGAACACAGACATTCAAGCTTCTTACACCTATCCACTCCATTTTAATAATTAATACACATGACCACACACATGTGAAAAAGATAAATTATGAATATATATATATATATATATTGTGCCATTATGAATATATATATATATATATATTGTGCCATTACAATTTATTCACTAGCTAAATTTATAGTAATGTGCATGTAGGAAAATGTAAAACAAAATCATCATCACATTTTTATATAAAAGGAAGCTGTAGGGCATCCAAGTTTAAACCCTACAAGGTCCAGTTCTAAAAGCTTTGGATAGAAAGAGAGTGGGTCAACAATTAATATTGTTTGTGTGTTGATAGAAAGGTAATACACACAATTAAACTATTTAATTTTTAATTTTTCTTTAAAAAGCAAAGTTATAACACATACGTATAGGCAGTGTATGTGTAAGCTATTGATTGTTTTATATTTCAGATATTTAACTTTCTTTAAAACTAACCTTTGCTTGATCAATTCTAATATCTTATTCTATACTTCTATTTTTCTTTTCTATAATTGTAAGTGGGAATTGAAAAAGTCACAGATTTAATTTTAAATATTAGCGTTATAATTACTAAGTTAGCAGTTATATTATTTAATGTTAGTTTATGAATGATTTGAAATGATAAAGTATGTGTGTACATTATATACAGAAATTTACATTTATTAAATATTGAAAGAAAAAGAAGGGTTAAATCTGTCAAATTATTTTTTGTACAATTTTATGTTAAAAGAGGAAATCTGTTGAATCAGATATCTATTTTTGTAGCAATTTTGTTTTTGTAAATGATTGTTTGTCACTTTGGGAGCTCCAGCTGGGTGGGAACTCTAATTATGAAATTGTCTTATCTTAAGATTAGAGAAAAGAAACTCCAATTTTAGATATTACAGATATACATGAAAAAGGATTAAGTCTATTTTTTTAAGACAAAAATGTCTGAAAACCAGGTGTGTGATTTTTTTTGGGGTTGGTCAAAAATAGCAATTCACACTATCACTCTAATTGGGTGAGTTGACTCAAAAATCGGATATAAAAGCAGTCTGGAAAATCAGTTGAGCTATTAGACTATTATTAGATTATTGTTATTATAATATATTGTGAGAGAGACTTTTTAAAAATTATTGAAACTAAAGCAGACAAACATTTTTAGTTCTGCTAGATAATTTTTTTAAAATCATTTTTTTATGAAGTTTTGAATGTTGAAAATATAAGAAATGACAGGGTAGAAAAATTATATATATGTCCCATCAAGACCTGACCATCATGGAGCTGCAGATCATATAGAAAAGAAAAGATGTCTTGTCTGAAAAATAATATTCTATACCTTTCAACTGACCAGAGAAATAAGATGTTTTTAAATAGAAAGAAGAAAACATTCACCTGCATTCGAAGATCAGAAATATGAATTAATCTACTGATAAATATTAATCATCAAGTCCAATTAATTGTTCCAGCAACTGAGTTTAAAACCCAGGAAATTTATAAATGTGAAAACAACTGCTGTATTTCATCCACTAAAAGAATCATGCTTGACAGGAAGAGAAGAAAAATTAATATAAAGATTTCCAAATTGTTCACTAAAGCAAATAACCTCAATAGGATCATCATCATCAAATAATTATACACTTTAAGAAAGATATTGTTCCAAAGAAACATGGAAATTGTTGCTGCCAAAAATAGACATTAAACAAGAGAAAATTGACTTGTTAGAAGTCGCTACAAAGAACTGGTAGTATAAAAAATGTTTTGATATATTTTCTTTATGATATCAGAGTCTTAATAAACTTTAGCAATAAAGTGGTATATTTTATTTAAAGAACTTTTAAAGACTATTCAGATCGATTAAAACAAGAATGTCTTACTAATAATAACTTTGAGCTTCATAAATGATCTTGAATGTATCAAAATTATTTGTTTATTAATTTACAGTTATGAAATATTAATGTGTAAAATAATTTTTTGTATTATTATTTTGGTTTTAAATAATATTTTGTTATTATGGGATAAAACACACACCTACATAATAATATTTTTACATGTGTATAATTGTGTGCGAATGTGATGTAATAAGCAGTGTTAAAATATTAAATTATTTTGTTTTAAGAAAGTATAGCATTTCAGAGGTAGAAGAGAGGGGGAGAAAATAATTTAAAACTTGTTTGGTAAAACTTGCTCTTTCAATTCTACTAACATTTTTTTTAACATTCTGCTTACATGTTAGATTATAAGGTATGTGTGCCAATGAGTGAATATTTTTTTTTATATGAAATACTTTTCTTATGGATGGAACATTTTAACAAATCTGTTACCCCAATTTAATACAATATACTTTTGAAATGCATTTACGGGAAAGGGGAGAGAATTTAAAATTTAATGTTATGATTTTAAAAGTCGATTATGATTATTGTTGTTGTTGTTAGTATAAATTTTCATGTAAATATAGAAATTTTTATGTATATGTTAGAAATGCAGTAATAAATATTAGTTTATGTTATTAAATGAGGCGTATATATTTCATTAAGAGTAGTCTTTATCAAGTGTGATCATTCATTATCAATGGTTGAATATTAGTTGTTTAAGATATGATTAAATATGCTAATATTAACAGTAATTATGAATTTCTTTATAAAAATTAGGTTTTATGTTTAGGCTTAGTCCTAAAGCTGTGGTTGAAACCATTGTCATTATCATTATCATTATCGTCATCGTCATCATCACGTTTTAATTAAGGAGCTGTTTAAATGTTCAAAGGCCATAAATAAATATTGATTTCATAATATTTAGTGATTTCTTAGTATTATTTTAACCACCATTCCATCATCTATTTCATGCAAGGATGAGTGAATTGCCATCCTAAATTAATAGTAATCTGAGCTAGTAAAACTTATAAAAAATATTGAAACACATTCGTTATGCTAAGATCTGAGAAATGATTTATGTCTGATGAATTCCACTTTAGTTTAAAGATGTTTTATGCTTACTTAGATATTAGTGCATACAGTGATATGGCTCTAAAAAGCAAACTCTTCCATGTTTATTAGAAATAAAGTACCAAAAAGGGATTCAAACCTGGTACCTGTTAAATGTTATTAGATATAACCGTGTCTAGATTCAAATAATCTAGTGGCACCCTGCTAGACCATATTCACTTGGTATTTGTTTGGATATGCACTTAACATCAAACCAAGAAATGAAAGTGGTTAAAATCTACTGTCTGTATACCTGAGCAGATATTTTATTGAGTTACTAGTGTATTCACCTCACATGATTTCCATATACCTGAGTTATAATAGTTGTTATTAATAATTTGTTTATAATTATTGATATTGTTATATTTTGAGAAATCTATGTTTCATTTAATCCAATGACCCTTAATATGATTGATAACTCAGTCTCAACTTTTTGTTTAATAGCACTACTTAGGTATTCTTCTCATAATTTAATTTAAGCTACAATGCTTTTGGGTTATTAGTTACAAGATTTATATTTGAATCTTATCATAATTATTAAATACATTTGGATCGTTTGATCATCTTTATTAAGTTACAATGAACATTGGAATATTTGAGAATTTAATAATATTTGGATTTTTGACAAATCCAATGATATTTTAATATACAATTGAATTTCTCTTTAATATGTTGCAATGGACCTTCCTGATTTCTCTTTAATAATATTTCTATTGAGTTACTTTAATTTTGTTACTATATATATATATATATATATATATATAGTAACTTCCGATATATGGATATATATATATATATATATATATATATATATATCCTATTATTAAGATAATCTTTATAATTTATACAGAATCTGCATTGTTAGTGAACTTCGAAATTACTTTTTAAGAAATCTTTGATTAATCATTTGTATATGCCTAGTAGACCTTATTATATCACAACTATCGAACTGAAGAGCATATATTTATTAGCAGATTATACATAGCAATTCGTTCAAAAATTACTTTATTATGAGATGAAAAAAATCAATTTGCAACTTATACCAAGGCTGTTTAAGGTAGGGATGAGGGAGTAATTGTGAACATTTGGTTTAATTTAAATATTAATTTATTTGATGTATACATTTATTTAAAATATAATTCCATTAGTAAAATAGTGAAATAACTTTTGTTTTCATCCGTATATATTTTTAAAATTGATTATTTTAAATATTGAATCATAAATACATATCTTTTTTAACAGAACTTAATAAAAGCAACATTTCTGATAAAATTAAATAAATATCTCAAATGACAGATTAATAAATATATATATATATATATTCGTTTTAAAGCATTGATTGCCTGTAGTTTTGTAACAATTCTATGGTCTTTAGCATATTTTTTCTTAACCATTTATTATTTCTCCAGCTATATTTTTGTTTAGTATTTTAAATTAAAATCACTAGATTTTTATAATTATTTTTAAAATCATTTCTCTTTTAAATTAAATGGCTTATCTTAATATAGATATTTCAAAAAGTAAGCTTTTAAAAAAATCATAGCATTTCTATATGTTATATTATTTTCTTATTTCATAACTTACATTTAAGTATTAGTCATTAGGATGCTAAATCCAAAATATTATTAATTTCTTCTTGCTACGTACTGTTTAAAAATCACCTTATTCTGTTATTTAAAAATGCAGTTACATTATAAATTTTCATATGCATTTTTTCTCCCTAAATGCAGCATCTCTTTACAAATTTTTTGTTTGAAAAAGAAGCAATTGATTTTCTATTTAACTATTTTGAAAATGTAAATATGATATGAAAATAATGCATCAAAATATGTAATAATAAAATATTAAAATAAAGTTATGTAAAAACATTTTTTAATTACTTATGTGCACATTATGTAAATATATAACAGGAAATAAACTTGAAAATATTTATAGTAAGTAATGAAATTATTATAAATAATAAAAATATTATATACAATATAGTAATAGTAAGTATACATAAAAAGCGTATTTCAGCACATGGTTTTGTGCTCTTTTCAAATGTTAAGCACTTATTTTAAAGTCAACCAATTGTGCACAGATAGAATGCTATGAGTTCTAGAATGGAAGTAAAATAACAATAATAAAATAAAAGATGAATAAAACAGAATATAATTTTATTATATGGTAAAAAATACTTTCTATCTATAATTATTAATAATATATATAGCTATTATATATTATATTTTTATTATTTATTATAATTTATATGAAAAACAAACAGTATAATGGATTTTATTAATTTTCATTTTTGATGATTTCCTATAACTTTTATGTGAAATGAGCTTTTTAGACTCTAGATTAATCACTGAACTAATGATTTAATAGATGAATGCATGTCATACGATTGTCTCTAATACTATTTTACAGTATCATAGCAGTTGCTTATATTCAAAATTTATTTAATTATCAGTATAAAGATTAAGTATATTTCGACTGCTGCTCTTAATTTTATATATATCTGTGTGTGTATTATCCATCTCAAACCTTATGATGCATTGTATATAGTGAGATCTTAGGATGATGATTAGCATCAGCAATGGTCAAATGTTATTGCATAGATATTCTCATTTGCATTGATAAAAACAGCGTAATGTACAATATATATATATATATATATATATTGTAATATATATATATATATATATTGTAACCTAATAAATGAGTTCAAATAGAAATAACTAAGTAAAGGTTCAAAATATAACACTATCAAGAATTATAAGCAAATTATGAGCAAATTATTAATAACAAGTATTATGGAAATCACGTGAAGTGAGTACACTCGTAATTCAATAAAATATAACTCAGGTATACAGGCAGTAGATCTTATCCCCTTTCATTTCTTGGTTTGATGTTAAGTGCATGTTTAAACAAATACTAAGTGAATATGGTCTAGCAGGGCGCCACTAGATTATCTGAATCTAGACACGGTTATATCTGATAACCTTTCACATGTACCGGGTTTGAATCCCTTCTTGGTACTTTATTTATAATAAAATGGAAGATTTTGCTTTTTGAGCCATATCACTATAAGCACTAATATTTAGGTAAAAGTAAAACATCTTTAAACCAAAGTGGAGTATATTAGACATAAATCATTTCTCAGATCTTAGCATAACAAATGTGTTTCAATAGTTTTGTAAGTTTACTAGCTCAGATTATATATAAATAATTTAGGATGGCAATTCACTCATCCTTGCATGAAATAGATGATGGGATGTGGTTATAATAATACTAAGAGATCACTAAATATTATAAAATCAATATTTATTTATGGCCTTTAAACAGTTAAACAGCTCATTAATTAAAATGTTGATGATGATGATGATGATGATAATAATAACAATAATGACAAGGGTTTCAACTACAGCTCTAGGACTAAGCCTAAACATAAAACTAATTTTTTATAAAGAAATTCATAATTATTGCTTAATTTTAGCATATTTACTTATATCTTAAATAACTAATATTCAACTATTGATGATGATGAATAATCACACTTAACAAAGACTACAATTAATGAAATATATACGCCTCGTTTAATAAAACAAACTAATATTTATTACTACATTTCTAACATATACATAAAAATGTCTAGATAAATATGAAAATTGACATGAATAACAATAATAATAATTGATTATATAACAATCCTCAGATTAATTTTAAGTTCTTCCCCCTTTCCCTTCAAATGTATTTTGTATTAAGTTGGTCGTCACATTGACCATGAAAAGTATTTCAAGACAAAAAATATTATCTGCTCATTAGCACACATACTTTAAAAATCTAACATGTAAATAGAATGTAAAAAAAAAAAATGTTAGTAAAATTGAAAGAGCAAGTTTTAGAAAAGAGTTTTAAATCATTATCTCCTCCCCGTTCTTCTACCTCAAAAATGCTATACTTAACTTGAAACAAAATAATCCAATATTCTAATACTACTCATTATTTCACATTCACTCACAATTATACACATATAAAATATCATTATGTATGTGCGTGTTTTATCCCATGATAACAAAATATTATTTAAAACCAAAATAATAATATATTAGTTAAAACTAAAATCATAATACCATAAAAAAAAAATGTTTTACACATTAATATTGTAAAATTAATAAACAAATCATTTTCATACATTCAAGATCATTTATGAAGCTCAAAGTTATTTTTAGTAAGACATTCTTGTTTTTAATTGATCTGAATAGTCTTTAAAAGTTCTTTAAATAAAATATACCACTTTATTGCTAAAATGTTTATTAAGACTGATATCATAAAGAAAATAGATATAAAAAGTCATATTACCGATCTTTTGTTTGTGGCGAATTTCCAAGGGTTCAAACTTGTCTTGTATAAGGTTTATATTTCTGCAGCTACCATTTCCGTTTTATGTGGGAACAATCTCTTTCTTGAGGTGTATAACTATTTGATGATGGTGACTCTATTGAGGTTATTTGCTTTAGTGGATAATTTGGAAATCATTATATTAATTTTTCTTCTCTTCCTGTCAAGCATGTGGATGAAATACAGCAGTTGTTTTCACATTTGTAAATTTTCTTGAGTTTAAAATCAGTTGTTGTAACAATTAATTGGACTTGATGATTAATATTTATCAGTAGATTAATTCATCTTCTTTGAATGCAGGTGAATGCTTTCTTCCTTCTATTAAAAACATCTTATTTCTCTGGTCAGTTGAAAGGTGTAGAATGTTATTTTAGACACAACATCTTTTCTTTCCTATGTGATGTGCAGCTTCCTCCAGATGGTCCAGCAAATGGGACATACATATAATTTTTCTAGCCCACCATTTCTTATATTTTCAACATTCACTTTGATAGTTTAATAATCTGAATCATTCACAATAATCTTAATAATAATTCAAGACAGCTTTTTATATCCAATTTTTAGCTAACTTAACCAATCAGAGATAGCATCACTTGCTATTTTTGGACAAATTTGTTTTAATTAGATCTCTAATTTATTTTCAACTATATTATTTTTCAACTGAAAAGTTTAATCCTTTTTCCAGACACTTTTGTTTAAAAAAAAATAGACTCAATCCTTATTTCCTTTCTTTTCTTTTTTTTTTCTTCTTTTAACATCCAGGTAACACTTCAAATCTTTGAGCTTCCTTCTTTAGATCTTGATAAGACAATTTCAAAAATTTAGAGCTCTGACCCATTATAAGTTTCCAAAGTGAAACAATCATTTACAAAAAAAAAATTGCTACAAAGATCGATATCTGATTAAACAGATTTCCTCTTTTAACAAAAAAAATTGTACAAAAAAAAATAATTTGACAGATTTAATACTTCCTTTTCTTTCAATATTTAGGAAATGTAAATTTTTGTATGTAATGTACACACACCTTCATTCTTTCAAATCATTCATAAACTAACATTAAATACTATAATTGCTAGCTTAGTAATTATAACCCAATTATTTAATTAAGTCTGTAACTTTTAAATCCCAATTATAATTAAAGAGAAACAAAATAAAAGCATAGAATAAAATATTAGAATTGATCAAGCATAGGTTAGTTTTAAAGAAAGTTAAAATGTTTAATATTTGAAATATAAAACAATTAAATAATTTACACATACATTGCCTATATGTATGCATTATAACTTTGCTTTTTAACAGGAAATTTAAATATTAAATAGTTTAAATGTGTGTATTACCTTTCTATCAACACACAAACAAATAAAGCATATAATTGTTGTCCCAATCTCATTCTGTTTAAAGCTTTTGAAATTTTGATCTGGAAGGGTTTGAACTTGGATGCCCTACAGCTTCATTTATGATTATATAAAAATGTGATGATGATTTTTGGTTTACCTTTTCTACATACACATTACTATAAATTTAGCTAGTGACTAAATTGTAATGGCACAATATATATATATATATATATATATATATATATATATATATATATATATATATATCTTTGTAAGGCTATTGTCATATTTAAAGAATATTTATAAAATTGCAACAGCAACAATTAGATTACATAATGATTCTAGGAAAATCAACATTGAGAAGGGTGTAAGACAGGGTGACTCCATATCTACAAAACTTTTTTACAATAGTGCTGCAAGAAGTATTTTGCGGATTAAAATGGGAAGTTCAAGGAGTAAACATAAATGGAGATTATTTAAGTCATTTAGATTTTGTAGATGATGTAGTTGTTTTTGCAAATAATGCTTTAGAGCTTTAAGAAATAGTGCAGGAGTTATCAGATGAAAGTAGGAAAGTATGACCAAAGATAAATATTAAAAAGACTAAAGTAATGTTTTATGGATTTTCTCAGAATATAAAATTAAAGATTGATTATGATGAGTTAGAAGAAGTTAATGGCTACAAATACCTTCATCAGATTATTAATGCAGATAGAAACATAATGGATGAAATTAATCATATAATTAAACTTCGTTGGGGTGCTTTTGGTAGAAATAACTTGATACTAAAAGGAAATATGTCTATGTATTTGAAAAGGAAGGTTTTTAATACATGGGTTTTACCAGTTCTTACTTGTGGATGTGAGATATGGACACTTAATAAAAAAAAACAATATAGAAACTTCAGACTACTCAATGAAGTATGGAGAGATGCATGTTGGGAATAACCAGAAGAGATTGAAAACACAATATATGGGTAAGAGAACAAACAGGTGATACTGACCTCATTGGAAAAATTAAAACATTGAAATGGAGTTGGACTGGATATATTGCTAGAAGATATGATAATAGATTGACAATTGAAATCTTAAATTAGATTCCAAGAGAATGTAAAAAACCAAGAAAGAGATTACATGTGAGATGGATGGATGAAATAAGAAAGTGTTCAGGGATGATGTGGAGAAGAGAAACTAAAGATTAGAGAAAATGGATTGAACTTGTAGAGACCTTCATCCTGCAGTGGATTGGTAATGGTTGATGATGATGGTGATGATATATATATATATATATATATATATTAAAAACAAAGTTTAGAGAAAATTACATGATCATTTATAAACATTTATAACAAATAAAACATCATTTTTCTTCCTTGGAATTTTAATAATTCAATCTCTTTCTAAGCCTCATTTAGTTAGATAGACCGTAATATTTTGTAACTGATGTTTAACTCATCTTTATATATATATATATATATATATATATATATATATATATATACTATATATATATATATATATATATATATATATAAAGTAGTTTATTTTGCATTAAACTACAATTATTAAAATATAGTTTATTAAAACTAATTCAAAAATATTAAATCTTTACAATTAATAAATATTATTTATAGGAAACAGCATATCTAAAAATTAGTTAACAGGTACTGCTATTTTTGTCTTCAATTCCATTTTTTAAAAACAATTTAATAAATATTTTTAAAAAAGCAATTTGTTGAGAACTGATGCTTAACAAACTATAGATTAATATATATGCTGGTAGCATAAGAAAGTAGAAACACAAAATGTATACAAAATAATATTCAAAAATATATGAATTGCAAAGAAGGAAATAAATATAAATAATAATGCATAATTTGCATCACTAATCTTAGAAGACAAAATATGTATTTTTGCCATTTTTTGATTATCTATTATTGATTTTAAGGCATCTTTGATCTTATACTAAATTAATTTGTTATTTAATATTATAAATTTGTTTTTTTCATCTAAAATGGAAACACAATGCAAACAGTTCATTCAATCATTTTTTTCCAATCTTTCAGAAACAACTTTTTAAAAATTTATAAATCGAATTTGTTTTTATTATAGTAATTTAAACTTACTAACTTTAATTTATAAGTGTCAAATTGTATGCATTCACAACTTTGACACCAACCAATACACATACATACATTAATGGTTATTTCTAATCATTAATTAAATTAAACATTATCCCTAGTTCAAATTTAAAAATAAACTTCTTTAAGTTCTTATTTTTTTAATTTTTCTATTATTTAAGTTTCCCTAAAACTCTTTGATCATAACTTTTTTTATGATTTCAAACTGAATTTGGTACTTGTAGTTTAAGAGTAATATGTTGTTGTTGTTTTCATAAATAAGTGTTTATTTGTAATTTTTTTTTAAAAAGCATTGGAATGATCTTTGCTCTATTAAGGATTAAAGAAATCACTTCTTATCAAAATATGCATAAAGATGATTTGAAAGTTGTAATTAAAATTTAAATATATTAACATTTAAATCAAAATTTGTTTTTCTTCATAGTTTTGACTATAATAAAAAGAAACACCAAATATTAAAACTTTAGAACAGTATCTAAAATGAAGAATTTTTGATCATTTTAAACAGAAAATGAATCTTTAAAAAAAATTTGAGGAGAATCTCAACATGTGGTGAATAAAAACATTTTATGTGAGAGCAGTGGTTGACATTTTTTCTTGCTGATTATTAATGCAAAATGGGTCCAATTATTACAAGTTTAGAAAAAGACTATTTTTCTAGGCTATCACATGACATTTCCAAAAGATTTTATTTGTCTACCCTTATGGACTAGAATTTTATTAATACTGACTTTTAAAAATCACAAACATAATATCATTGTACCTAGTAATCCTTTTCATTTATTGATTATATTTTTCATCTTTTGTGGTAGTTTGAATTGAATTCACTTTTTTCCTCTGATAATCTTTTATAAATATGTCTGCATATTTTGTATTGTCTTAATTATATTAATCTTGACTTTGTTTTCCTTTTGTGTTTTATTTATTTTGTTTACAATTTTTTTAATATTGTGACATGTAAAATTGATTTTCTTAAATAAAGTCAGATTTTTCTGTGCATAGTTTATATGTCCATAAAATTCTGTTAGCCAAAATTAATGTTAACTCCCACTAAAACTATTATATTATACAAACTCATCTGCTTTTTAAAATTAATTAGCCAATTATTTTCCTATTCTTGATTCATTTTTTTATTCTCTTTTCCCATTTCAATAAAAGATATTTTGTTACTTCCATTATCCTAATCTCATATTTCCTAATTTTATTATGAATGCCTAAATAAAAATCATAAAAATTTTAATTCTTTTGTTCACTCAAGCCTTATTTTTTATCCTCACTCTCCATACAATTTATTCTGATCCTCTTTCAACCATCTTCTCTCCAAAAATAAATGTTATTTTTTTTTTCCTGTTCTCATGTAAACTATACCTACAGTCCAAATTATTTAAATTTGCTTTATTATCTGGTACCTCAAGCTCATGCCCTTTTTCACATAATGATAAACTTTTTTTATTTTTATGAATGAGAGCATTTGCACACTATCTATTAACATATGGTTAAATTTAGATATAAAATGTTACATAATAATCAAATTCAGAATAGTGAACTATAATAATAAAAACTTATAGGAACAGTTTTAAGGATATTTCGTATACTATCTGTGTCAAACCATATTTCATTCTTCATAGATTAAAATAGGCTTTAAACATTTATATTAATTAGATTTCCTTTGTTTTAGTTGAAAGCGAGAATATGAAACACAAAACTATTAAATGTAATGCTTTTTGTAATTAAAAAACACACTTCTAATAATATTCTAAATAGGTAATAATTAATTTCATTTTTTACAAATTTTAAATATTAACTTATATATATATATATATATATATATATATATATATATATATATTTCACGTGTATGTGGTCATGTTTATCGGTTGTGTAGGATGGATTGGAAGGCTGTGAGGAGATTAAAGTCTGACTTCAAGTCCCTTATAAATATATACATATATCCGTGAGAATATTAGAATTAATACATAGAAAGTGTTATAAATTTTATGAAAGTTTCATTTATTCATGTATTGACCGTTATGCTATTAATGATCATAGGCCCAAATATTTTTTAATATCATATAATTAATATTCCTATTGTACACTGATTCTTCAGAATAATATTTCATTACAGCCATTTAAATATCAATATCATTTTACCTATAATTTTATAAATAGGCAAAACGCCATTCAGATATATTATAACCAGAAGTTAATGTTGTCTTGATAAAGCTTAATAATAAATAATTATATAAATATATTTGCAAACAAGGACAAAAGAATTGTTTTAATAAAGTTAAATAAATGATACCTTACTACAATTAAGTATTAATAATTGATTGATATTGTTAATAGTTTGCCATTTCTGGTCCTTCTTTTCTAACTGTTTATAATCATTCAATATTTACAGCTTTATGATAAACTTAAACAGGTTTTTTATATAATTAAAATTAAAACTATTTAGTGAAACTGCAATCATGTAATTGGAGAGGAAAGTTTCTGATAGACTTCAAGTTACACAATGGATATAAGGAGTAGTAACTAGTATATATTTCAAATATATTTATATCCCTTGTAACATAACTAATAAAAATAGTTTCCAATTAAACACGTGGCATTTGTCATCAAAAAATCGTTACGTAATCGTCTTTTCTCTATGAAAATATTCTAATAAAAACAGTCACACACACACACATACATACACACCCATATATAACAGAAAACGAAATAATGATCAATATAGCTTTATTTTTAAAACTCTGTTTACAAACTAATATAGATTTTTTAAATGGAATATACATAGATTTATAAATAACAATTGATTTTTTTTATATATATAAATTTGGATCATTATGATATTTGAACATTTAATTATCTTTATTTAAGTGTTACCTTTACTGTTTTGTTTTTTTTTTTTTTTAAGTGTGTAGAAGTTCGTAATGATTACATTTTGTATAAATTTTTGATTTGCCATTTACTTTCTTATTTATTTTATTTGAACTTGAATAAACTTTTTAAAAAATATGGATTTTAAAATTCTGGTAGTGCACAAATAGGAAAAACACGGTTTTGAAATGGACTTCATTTATAAATCATTATCATCGCTAGTTTCAAATACTTTTTTATCAATCAATTACAGAATGAAGAACTCTATAAGTTAAATTTCAATTTTTCAGACCCATAACTTTTCTTTTTCCCAAGATTTCAAAAGACTGTTTATCTCTTTCGTTTATCTTACTTGTGGTCTCGTTCTCTGTCTTTTATAATCTACTGGGAACAAATTTAAGACTTCCTTTGTCATTTCTTATAGCATCAGTTCCATTTTAATAATTCTTCTAATTATGCTAGGGATGTCTACTTGTTTTCTTAACTATAGATTTTTTTTACTTTTGTTACTTTTTTTTTATTCCAAAAATACTTCTCTCCATTATTAAGTCTTTATATTGCTTTACTATTAGGTGACCAAGTCTCAGATTCATAAATAAGTACTGGTAAAATATATTTATTATAAGCTTCTTTTTCAAGCACACAGAACTATTTCATAGTACTAGCCCTCTATCCAAGTTTAATTTTATGAATTATTTCATTTATTATGATCATATTCACATTCTGGACAAGGTATTTATAATTATTAACTTTTCTTGAATCTTATCTATCAATTACTATTTTCTCTTTTTTTGAAAAGTCATTAGAAATTATTTTAGACTTTTTAGCTTTCATCTTTAATGTTAATTTTTTGTTTTTGTCTAATAGTTTTTACTTTTATAAACTTCCTAAACTCTGATGAATTGTTTGAAAAAACAAGAATATCTTTTGCAGTATCTAAATGATTTTAATAATCTCTATTTGCTTGTCTTCCTTTCATTTTTCAATTTAAAGCACAGAATACTTTTTATAAAATTGTATGAAACTTTTTTTTATATACCCTTATATTAATCTTTTTACTGTCACTTTTTAATATATTTACTGCTGATGCATTTTAAGAAATTTTTTTTTGATAATTTGACATTAGTATGATATTGTTTTCCTGAAGGTTTGTGATGATGGTGTTCTAGTTATATTTTTATATTGGACTATTTCAATCATTCAATATGGGTATTAAATATGTTTAGAAAATTTTAATTTTTATTTAAATATTCCCAATGCATTCAACTGTTAGTAATAGCACATCAAACAGGTTAGTATATGTACAATACTTCTCAAAACGTTGTACATATACTAATCTGATGTGGTATTACTAACAGTTGAATGTATTTAGAATATTTAAATAAAAGTTAAGCTTTTTAAAGACATTCAATATTTATGTTAGATGATGGAAATAGTCCAATATAAAATACAATCAGTATGATATCTTTTAAAGTTATAATCATTATCAAATTGTCTTCACATTATATACAAATTTAAAAAAGATAAAAAAAGTAACTCTTACTCACTATTTCTTTGTATATCTTAACTTAATATTTATATGTTGTCTACTATGCTATTATCTCACTTTTAAATCTAGATTATTTTATGATTAGTTTGAGTACAAAGTTTTCTATAGAAAAGCTTTTTAGTAAGAATCTTGGATAGAACTATAAAAAAAGCTAGGTCTAATATTTTTCTTTATATCTTTTGTAAATAACAATATTACTACTGCATGTTTTTAATAATATGGTATACCTTGCATTATTTAGAAATATTAATATATAATCTTGCCAACAATTTCTCTATTTCATCACTTATGACTAAATTTTTTATAATAATTCAACATTTATTAAAGTTTTTTCACCATAAATTTGATTATGTTTTCCCACTTTTTTTAAAATACTTAATTATTATAGATGCTACTTTATTTTTTTTTATAACTGTATAGTCATTTATATAATTCTTTCATAATATTCCTGGTGGTATCTCTTTTTTTAGCAATAGTATTATCTTTTTTTTTAATTGTCAAAACAACATTGTAATATCTAGTTGTTGTTTTATATTGTTGAAACTTTGGTTCTCTTTAGTTATAGTTTTTCTTACCATTTTACAGATGTATTTTCATTACTTTATAAAATTTTAAAAGAACAAAACTTTTAAATGTATCATTTTAAAATATTTGGATATTTATTTTATATACATTGTCTTGTCTCAGTTTAAAAGTTATAGATAAGTTACTGTTATTTGTGTGGCAGGTCTTAGTAGAATAATAGTTGTTTTCTTATTGTATTATTTAAATCTAAGGTTATTAGTATTCAAAGACAATTTGCAATATTTAATTTAAGTTTTGTAGTATTTCTGAAAGTTAAAAATATCAAATGTTGATATTCCAGAAAAAGGTAATCAAATTTCCACACATGTGTCATAATATAGTATTCAATTAGTGATGTTAAAACTCACCTATACATTTCCATTCAGGTGCTAATTGGATCATGGGTGGAGGTTTCTCCTTAAAATTACAGTTAGATATTGTGCTAGTAAAAATATCTTGTTTATTTACAAATGATGATATTTAAATATAAATATACTTTATATACCTGGAGTCTAGATGTAATGTTGATATTGTTTTTCTTAATAAAATTTTATCTCTTTAGCTTTGCATTTTCTCTTAAACCTTTTTGAAATTTAAATTTAAAAAAAAAAAAATCTTTACAAATGAATATAATAGATGAAAAACTTCAGCTGTTATATGCATATTTTTATTAATCAAAATATAATCCCATTTGCTATATCTTCATTTTTTTAGATCTATTTTAAATTTAGAATTTTAAAAAAAAATTATAACATATAATATTGTTTACAATTTTGTTTATTTGTCAGTTTCTCTCATATTTTTGTCTAGCATTTTAATCTAGCATTTTCATTTCAATTATTTTCCAATTTTAGCATTAAAATCATTTCTCTTTGGCCTAATCAAAGATATTCTAAAACTGTTATAAAATTTTTTATGTTTTTCTTCATAATAGTAATTTGGTGGGCATAAACTTGAATTATTTGTGTTTAGTATCTACTATTAATTTGAATAATTATTCTTAAACAAGGCAAAACTCTCCATATAGTAGTTCCAGCCTGTGTCAACCAGAGTAATCAGTGGATGCCAGAAGGCTTGCGCATAAAATCCCTATCTAGTGCCTACTCATCCAATATCCACAGACTAGTGACAAAGGCCACAAGCCAGAAACTAGTCTGGGATTATTGGATGAGTAGGCAATAGATAGGGATTTTATGCACAAGCCTTCTGGCATCCATTGATTACTCTGGTTGGCACAGGGTGGCACTACTGTATGGAGAGAGTTTTGTCTTGTTTAATAACAATTATGTGCTAGTATAAGAGATAGTGATCATGTGATGTTTAGTGGTTTAATAATTATTCTTACTATTAAGTTAATATATCATTACTTTCTTCAACGTTATTCTTCATATTTAATTTATAATAAATCCTATTTCATTTGTGTTATTTAATATTAGAATTTTTTTTTTAGTTTATACAACAATTTTTACTTGCAAGCGGTCAAAGCTTGGAAACGATCACAGAATGATGGCTTAAATGTATGTGACAATTATCAGTGGAAGAAAAACCTTTAGTGTAATTTGAAATAACCCAATTACGAAAAATAAAAAAATTAAAATACAATAAATATTTTTTACTTACTTATTTAAATTTTTTGTTAAATAATTATCTAGAAATTAATGTAATGTTTAATTTACAATGAAAATTAATTTTTAAAATATGTTTTACTTTTTAAAAAAATAATTATCATTGTTATTAATATTTATTTATTTTAACTTATTAAAAAATGTTATCTAAATATAAATAAGTTTTAATTAAAGCTGATTAGCTTCCCATAATAATTATATATATATATATTATAATAGGATTAAACTTTATTGGAACAACATGATTTACAAGGTAAACATTGATTTACATAGGGTTGTATTTTTTTGTCCATAGCGTTTCCAAAAATTGATCAACTTGTGAAAACTCTAAGCATTAGTCCACGAGATGATTAATTATTATTAGTAAACCTCTGTCACAATTAGGAATTATTTGTTAAGCTTAGCATTCAAATATAAATAGCGTTTTAGGAGTACAATGTTGAAAAACCCAATTTACAGTGGGTAAATTGAGGAATAAAAAAACCCTTGAGATAATATAGAATATGGGCTAAGTCAATCTATTGTCCAGTTCTTTAAAATAGTTTTAAATATCCCCAGAAGAGAGAAATTCAGTTTATTTTGGAAGACTTATGGAGAACAAGAAAAAAAAATAGCTTTAAAATGTCTGCTATGAAAAACCATATGAACAGCAAATGGCCAACCCTATCAATAACAACATCGGAAATAATAGAAATAAATAAGGCAAATCACTTGCAATTAAAACCATTAGACCAAACTGAAGCTTACTTTGCAATAATACAAGGATAAAATCATTTGTAGTGACAACACCAAAAAACTCACTAAATATAACGTTACTTCTCTTTTCCTATGAATGAGAAAATCAACGTCAGAAACGATCCCCACAACACTTTCATTCCAGCTCCCATTCTCAACAGAACTAGGACTTAGGCTCCTATGTCCCCTTCTGACAATAAGACCCTCTCCTCAGTCAGAAAAACTGAATGAAATAAAGAATTATTATTAAAAGACAAAATCACTGTAAAAAATCTTTTGAAATTTCGATGGCTGCCATATAATTCGGTTAGCATTTTTATGAAGATTGAAATTATTTTTACTTGTGATAATGTATTAGCGTAACTTGTATATGAAAAGAAAGTCAAGAAACTCCTCTTTTAAATAGGGATAGTTTTAGAGAAAATTAATTCTCCAAATTAAGAAAAAAGGAACTAAAATGTGGAGCCATAAACAGAATCAACTAGAGTCCTTGGCTCTCTGTAGTGGATATTATAGATGAGGATTTCTCCATTTGTGTGTACATGTAACTCCCCTATATTGGAAAGAAAATATAATCTTTATTCCAATATAATACTTTATATATTATAGTTCAGTCACTTTATTACTTAACATGGATGTTGGTATATTGAATTAATTAAATAGTTGATTCTATGATTACACCGTAATACATGATCATTATTAGTAGCAGTTTGCATTTCTGGCTAAATTTATTTCAGCTTTTCAATATTTAGAGCTATTTTATATCCAAATATAATCTATTGAAAAATATTAGTTAGTATTATTTTGTATTTAGGAATGGATGTTCAATTTTCAATTTTTTTGAATCTTTTAAAATATTCACCTATTACTTCCTACCATACTGATAGGTTCTGTTTTGTGTAATCATTGCTGGGTTTCTTAGCTATAATTATATCATTTTTATTTTAAAGAAGTATTTATATAAAAAAAAAAATTAGTATATAATGATCAGCACAAGTGAGTGTAGTGTATTCAAGAACAAAAAGTCAATAGTTCAAAGTATCATTTGCCATTTTCAATGCTGAAATTTCATATGATTTTTTAGTCAATTAACCCTCTGATATATATTATGTAGACAATGCATTTACAGTAAATTTTAGATTTTAACTAACTAAAAGAACAATCTGGATTCAAAAGTAAATTTAGCACATTTGATCAAATTTAAATACTTAGAGAAATTATAGAAAAGATCAACGAATATGAGTTGCCATTCTGCTTTGAATGTGTCAATTATGAAATGCATTTGATTTTGTAAGCATTTCAGTAGTAATTAAAGTATTAAATCATCAACATATAGACCTAGAATATTATGTTTTGAAAAATATTTAACAAAATTAACACCAATGATTAGATTACATAGTGATGCTAGGAAGATTAGCATTGTGAAGGGTGTTTGGCAGTATGACTCCATATCTTCAAAAGTTTTTACAGCAGTTTTACAAAAAGTATTATAAATAATTAAATGTGTGGTTTATATATGTATTTTGTAGATTAAAATGAAATGTTAAGAGAATAAAAGTAAATAGAGATTTTAATTCATTTAGAGTTTTCAGTTGATGTAAGTGTTTTTGGGGATACGCTTCTATGCTCCAGGAAATGTTGCAAGAGTTATCAGATGAAAGTAATAAAATAGGACTAAAAATAAACGCTCAGAAGAGTAAAATAATATTCAGTGAACTTTCTCAAAAAAAGAAAAGAAATCAACAACAACAAATATCTTGGTAGTACAGATGGAAATATAATGAATGAAATTAATCATAGAATTAAAACTGGGATGGAATGCTTTTGGTAGGAATAACTTGATATTAAAAGAAAATATTTTAATAAATGTGTTTACCAGTTTTTATTCATGGATCTGAAACTTTTTCATTTAACAGAAGAGTAATAGAGACTTCAGACTACTCAATGATGTATGGAGAGATGTATGTTAGGAGTAACAAAAAAAGATCTAAAGTGAAATTATGGGTGTGAAAACAAATAGGTGTTATTGCCATTATTGAAAAACATAAAAAATTAAAGTGGACTTAGGCTTGATATATTTCTAGAAGATATGATGCTAAATGGACACTTGAAATCTTAAACTGGATTTCAACCAGATTGTAAAAGACCTAGAAAGAGATCACATATGAAATGAATGAATAAAATAAAGAAGTGTGCTGAGATGTTGAGAAGAAGAGAGGAAAGTCTTCATCCTGCAGTTGAGTGATAATGATTGAAAATAATGATGCTATGTTATATATTCATATAAAATTATAATTATGGTTTTC
Organism: Epiperipatus broadwayi; assembly: GCA_028023455.1. Classification (NCBI taxonomy): domain Eukaryota; kingdom Metazoa; phylum Onychophora; class Udeonychophora; order Euonychophora; family Peripatidae; genus Epiperipatus; species Epiperipatus broadwayi. The sequence continues at coordinate 132,096 of JAQFVV010013291.1, forward strand.
AAATATTTTAATCTTTAAGTATTGTAATTTAAAATTTAAAAACTAAATAAATTTTAATATTCTAAACAATAAATATTTTAATATTTAATATATATGTGTGGGCATTAATATTAAACAAAATTTTAAAGAAGTATTTAATCGTTTGGGAAGCAGATTTTAAAAATTAAAAATTATTGAATTAATAATGGTGTTAATAGAAAATGAAATGCAACATCAGATTTTAGTCAAAACAAAAAAGAAAACTATTCTTAAAAAAATGCTACAATTTTCAGGATTCTCTTATCCCTGATAGTTATGTTTAGAAAATTTTCATGCATAGATACATTGAATGCCAAGACAATGGCTTATAAAAATTTGAAAATATATTATTAGAAATGAAAAAATGAAAATAAATATTGAAAAACTATGTAAAGTGAAGTATAAATAATATAAAGAAAAAGTAATGTGATGTGAAAGTTTTTTTTAATAATATTAAGTTAATATTATGAAGCAAAATGAAGTAAAGAACATTTTAAGTAATTATTTGAAGTGAAAGATTTTGATGCAAATGCTATTCCAGTAGAGATATGTATAATTATTCAGATTTTTATGTCTGCAAAAAAAAAATCATGGAGAAGATATTAAATATACGAAGAAACCGAAAAATAATTTTAAAAATTCTCAAAAAAACTCTGCATAATATATCTTGATGACCCAAATAGTTAAAGTTTATAACAAATATATATCTATAAATTAAGTTGTTAAAAAGATGATAGTTGGAAACTATAACCAGTGATCATCTACTTTTGGTAGATCAAATTATGCATTGTGATGTAAAATGGCTTCTCCTGAAACAAAATCAGACGTTTTGTGTAAAAACTATAAGATTCTATTGAAATTATTTATGGAATAAAAAAGAATGGAGAAATATGAAAGTTGTTTAATCTATAAAAAAAATTATATTGTCTAATGGTTTTACTGCTCTTTAGACAATAAGTCAACAAACATATACTATATCAGTAGAATATTGAGATGATGACATAATAATAAAAAAATAAAATAAAATAGTAATAAAAATAACATGATAATAATAAATATATGAGCTAAAGAATCATAAAATATTTATATTTTCAAAACTTCAGATAATAAAATACTTCTCTTAGATTACATTATATTATACAGTATATACATATTTGTTTGTTGACATTAAGATTTCCACAGATTCAAAAGATGTGATTACAGATTCTGTGTTCATCTCTATGTGCTGTTGCTACAGTACTGTTGTTTTAGTTGAATCTCAACTGTCATCATTAGAATAATAAGGGTAATTCAAGTGTTTTCAGAGACACTGATAACAAAAAATAGATTTAGACTACTTGTAATATGATTTGGCTGTCGATTATTCTTTTAATACTAAATTTAGAAAATGTTAGATTTTAAAAGGTGGAAATAGATCATTAATTTGTCACTTTTTTTGATTCATAAGCAGTATAAAATTATTTAATATAGATTGAAGTTTTGTTATTTAAAACATTTATTTATGTAATCAAGTTGTTTCAAAATTTCAACGAATTCTTTGATGGTAAATGTGTCAAACTTTTACGGTTGGCAAAATTATGAATAAAAAAGAATTTTGTCTAAAACAAAGATAATTATTTTATTATTAATAAAAATACAAATGAAAATTGTTTATGATGCTACTGCGTTATGACAGCCAATCTGTGATATTGAATTTTCATAATACATTTAGAGATGCTTTTTATTTTTAATATTAGAGTTATAATCTGTAATTTAACAATCTGGTAATAAATTTTATATCTAGATATATCTTAGACTTTTCTAAATTTTATACAGCTGATCATGTGATAGTTGAGAATCAAAATGATGGATTGAGCACAGGAGTTCCATTTATCTGACAGCTACATTGTCTTCATGGAAGTGTTTTATCTTCTTTCATTAAGAAAACAATGTAATGGCTTTTACTAAGATTGTAATTTTAATGTTTCAATTTAAATACTATTTGGTAGCCATCTGAGTAATTCTGATCATTTCTTATCTTACTAAGGTTTTATGCTGCTGCTCTTTATGTAAGTATATATGACTAAAACCTATTTCTTATAATTTGCTCTAATCTTTTTTTTAGTCAATAAGCATTTTGTTGCTGATGATTTATTAATATATTTCAAATTCATTTTTTCTGGTGATAAAACAGTTTTATACCTCATCTGCAAATTTGAATTTGAATTACTCATCAATCCTTTTTTTTTTAATTTTCTTTAAAAAAACAAGTGTATATATACCCATAAAAGGATATATATATATATAAGATCTAATTATAGAACAAAAATCTCTAGAATTTCTTTAGAGACAACTAATAAAATAGAAGGTCTTATTTACTGCACTTGTCAAATGTTAGCTATTAAGAGTTTTTGAGGTCCCCCTTCTCCCCCTCCCACCTATGATCAGTTATAATCAAAGTCATAATAATTAATTATTTAATTATGAGCAAAGTCATCTAAATAAAATCATAAAACGTGTTTGGAAATCTTTGGTCATTTAGAAAAAGTGCTCAAATCACTTTTGAATATAAATTCCAGGTCATAAATAAGCATTAAGTATACATAAGACCCTTTAATATATATATATATTCACACTAGTTTAACTTGGGAATACAATCATAACATTAAAAATAATTATTACAAAAAGAATTGAATGGTCTTATTGCTGAACCTTTGAAAACAGTTGAAATGCCAGAAATGCCAGCTGAGCTACGATCCATAGGATTTGAGATCTAGAGTATTCCATTTCACCACCGCATCAAACTATACAGGGTAAAATAATCATTTAATATATTAAACCCATTATATATATATACATAAGTGTTTTATAATCTGTGCCCAAAATTTACATTACTATACTATCTGGAATTTTACTTGAGACTTAAAAAGAGAGATTGAGGTGCACTTTTTTTGCCTTCTTGAACATAGTATTATATATATATTAAACAACTTCACCTCTCTAGTCAGTCTATTATGCATTAATACACTTCTTAATCAAATAATTAAGATTATTTTAAAAAACTGGATCTGCATGTTTGTTAATTGTTATCGGTTCTTTTATAGTATATCCAGTTTTTCTCGAATAATATGCACACGCGCTCGCGCACACGGAAATGTATTTATTAGGTTTCACTCGTAATAAATAATAAAATTTAAAGTGGAATAATGGTTTGGACAAATCTATTTTTATAATCGTTACTACTGACTCCCAAGAAGAGATTGATATAGCAGGAGGTATAAAAATAAAAATATTTATACGTGGGAATTTTTTTTTTAACGATTCATAATTTATATATACAAAAAAAAAAAAAAAAGAGAGAACCAACATATATATATATATTGCTTAAAGCAATCATTTTGATATCTATTAATACTTCAGATTTTTATATAGTATTTAATGTCACAATTTGTAAATGATATTAATTGAAAAAATGTTAACTGTTGATTGCGGCTGTTAAATTTTTCTACTCGGGAAAATTAAGGTATATCAAATTGTTCCCTTTATTTAAAAATCGGGATAAACCCAGAAATCTGATAAATTGCAAAAAAGAAATATATCCGAAAATAAAATTAGATAAATTTTATGCATATAAAAAATATTCTATAAAAATGAAGTGTTTCTTATGAGCGTGCTCAGTGGAGAATTTGAAGCAAGGGAGATTCTATTCAGCTTAACCGTTGAATCCTCTTTATTTTGGTGTGCATTGCATTTTTATCATAGAGGGTACAATGCTCATTGACATCCTAACTTAACGATAACCTTCTCTCCCCTTTGTCGGATATGGAATATTCCATTGGCCAATTGGAGCAACAAGAGCTAAAACAAAGTCGTGATAGTGGGTTAGATGGGTTGGAAAAACGTAAAAGATAAAATGCAAAATCTTATGAATTGGTATAGACTTTGGAAAGAGTGTGGAATATGGGTATGTAATTTTATTGTATAAATATTGGCATGTTCATTATAAAATAATCAAAACGCCGAGTAACTACACTAAGTGTTTTTATTTATTTCGCCAGTTGCAGAATGTGTATGTGAATATAGCGTTATATGAAGCTTCATTTATTAAAGCATATTGTAAAATATAAAATCTGTTTTATTTCTATCGGTTTCTAAATCTATGAAGGCTAATTTTAATGATTTCCTTAAGCTTTTATTTCCCTTCTCACTTCTCATTCACTTTTAAAATAATGCACAATTTTTAATGTTTGAGGAAATTCTTATTCTTTTAAGGGGTTGTCTCCATATTCCATGACAAGTTTAAATCTGTTAGTTTTTTTTAAAAATAATATTAAAAATCAAAAAATAAGTGAGTAAAATTAACCGAAAGATATTAAAATTATGGTAAAAATGCAGTTAACGTGAAAAATGTATTTTTTAATCATTATGTAAAAATGATTTTGTCTTTAATTATTATTTTTAATGCGAGCTATTGATTAGTTGTGGGTGTAGGGATCATAGATTAAGTTAGAATTTTGCATTCGCTATAAATGTGAATTTGCTCTTTTTTTTTTTTTTATTGTTTGTTTTTACTATTATTATATTTAAATACTTGCATGTAACTATGTTTTTTTTTTTTTAGAAAAAATAACTTTTATAAATGATTATTTCTTTTGTAATAAAAATCTTACTCGTTTAATGTTTACCAATATTTTACACGGAATATACTTATACAGTTTTCACAATCCAGTACATGTGGTCTTATAAAGAACGTCAAAATTATTATTGTGTATACATATACACTATGGCATATTTTGTTTGTTAAAAAATTAAAATTATTAGCCCAAGTCATATTCAACAATCAATTTCGAATGCAATTCTACCTTAAAGAGTGCTCGAGATAATTATTAAAAGTGTGATGCTTTTCTTAGATGCTAAATCTTTTATTTAGATTTCAAGTTGCTGTTGATCATGATTTTTATTATTACTTGATTATTTTGCTTTTTGTCAAAAGATTTTTAAAGTCATAAAACCTACTTTTCGACTACTCAAACGTATATATATTCCAAATATCATTGATGATACAATTTGATTCAGAAATATTGTAAAGAGTCATATTTTAAAATTATCAACAAGAATATAAAGTTTAATCATCAAAAAAAAATTATCGTTCAAAGCACCTAGTTTATATAACAATTCATTGCATCCAGTTAATTTAATTTAATTTTGAATTACAATATTATGAATGTATGTATGTGTGCACAAATAGGCTTAACTATAGAAACTATTAACAATACTTTAGCAATGAAAGTTATTTTGAGTCATTTTAAAAATATTTATTTAATGAGCATGTAATTTTTTTAAATAAAGTAAAACAAGTGGTCAAAACTTTTATTTTATTTATTGACTGAATATTTTTGATTTATCTCCTAAAACAACTTCTTGATTACATATTGGATTTTATTAATCTATGCTCTGTGGTTTGCCATTGAAATGATTTATTAAAATAGTTCCCATCTTTCTTCTTATTCTATATACATAAAAGAAAAGCATATTGTGTCGTTTTTGTCGATCTCTTCTATATATATATATACTGTGTATATTTAATTGGCATAGATATCAAAACAAGTGTTTGCTCGCAATTGCTAAGGAAACTAGTCTCATCAGGAAGGATAGGGTTTATCTTGTTAGTGTTAATTTAATTTTTTTTTTTTCATTTTTTAAATATATATTTATGCATATATTCATTCTTTTTATTTCATTATATTTTCTGCTTTAATACATATCTATGAGATAATTTAAAATAGCTCTTGCTGTTTTGATACCCCCCCCCCATTAGTTTCTTTTTTCAACCGATCTTTAGCAATTATTTTAAATAAAGTAATAGTCATATTTTTAATTAATTAGGAAGTTATGCTGAAAATGATAGGTTGCACATGACATTTCTATTCAATCGACGGAAATGAGTTCCTTTTTTCTTTTTAACTCAGTTGAGAATAATTTAGAAACATTTAGCTCTTGAGTCTGTTATTTTATTCAGGGCAATAATGTTTATACATTGTGTTAGATTTTAATGTAAGATTACTTCCACAATACCTTTAATTCTCTAATGTTTATGGGATTTTGATTCTATGTGATGCAGTTTTCTGTCTTTCATGATCATACATTTGTACATCTTTATTTTATTTCTTAAAAGCTGATTCTACAATCAAGTTTGTATTGTTATATTTGTATATGTAACTAATTTAAATCTTTGGTAATTATATTGTAATAAATGAAACTTTTGATAAAGTTCACTTCTGTGTATCATGTCAGATCATGAAAGCATATAAAAATTGTGAGTAGAAATATTAATGATCTTAGTTTATATTACACAATATATTTCTTTCATTTACACTTTAAAACTGACTTTGATAGTTATTTTAATTATATTTGAAGTTCCACAAAAGCAGAATAAGGGAGTCTTGTAATTAATAATGAATACATCCAAGACATATATTAACTTTTGTGATTTATAAATTTCTCTCTAATCATTCATAAGAAATATAAATTATATTATTTTATAAAGTAAAAAAGATTAAAAAAAAACAACAAACAACTAATGATTTGTTTTTAAGTAAAATCTTCAGTAATGTATATACACAAAGCATTAAAAAAGTTTATTATTATTTATCTAATAGCAATAATATACATGTCTAAGTATACTAGTAAGAAATAGGTGCTCACAAATTAATTAAGTAAATTATTTTTTATCAAATTTACAAATACTTTCTGATATGGTTTTAGTTTTATTTATATATGTGTTAAAAGTTCTGTTTATTATTAGTTCAATATTCTTACTATAGATGTTAGGTTAAATTGCCAAAAAAACTAGCAAAATTCAAAAATAATTATAATTTAGTCAAAAGTGCACTTTATGCAGGTTTTAGTCATAGTCTGTTATTTCAAGGGGGTTGATGAGACTGTGCATTATGAAATTAGAGAGTTGGGTGACTTTTTTGGATAATGTTCAAGATTAATCTAACTTGTAACAAGCATTTATGTTTTGAAGTTACTGAAATAAGCACATCTTTCAAATATAAAGAAGAAATAGATATCAGTAAAATTATAAAATGAATGTTACTGAAATTAAATTTTGGATATATTTTTAGTACATATGTTCAGAAAAGATAGTTTTCCAAAATAAAATTCTTGATTAAGACATTATTGTCTTATATTTTAACCATGTATATATAAGCTGAAGTTAATATTATGTAAGGAAATAAGATTCCAAATCATTAAAAAAAACATTATAAACTATTGCATAATCACTCAAGAAAAAATGATTAATCTTACATTATGCTGCCAATACAATGTCTAGTGATGAAAATAGTTTTAGTAAGGATCTCTTAGTAATTTAGTGATAAGTTTAGGAAAATATAATTCTATTTGATAAATAAAATTAAAATTGTGTGAAGCCTTGAAAGAGAAGCTATAAAGAGTGCAAAAGTGTTAAAAGCTTAGTTCTTTCAAGGTCGGTTGCCTACCCAGTATTGCTATGAATATGCCTCAAAAACACTAAGCTTCTAATATTTTTGCACTCTTTATAGCTTCTCTTTCAAGTGCTTCACATGCTTTTAATTTTATTTATTATAATATTAATAGAGAAGTTTAAAATTCTTTATAATTTTGTTTGATATAACTGACTAGTAATTAAAAGATATTTAGTAATAGTAGATAAAATGAAAAACATCAAATGAGGTTTTAATCAATTATAGTTGCACTATTAGTTTATATGAAATCATGTTTATATTCTCAATGATATATATATATATATGAGCTTATTAAAAAATTATTAGAATTTCATCTGGTTTGTTATTTAAAACAAAATCACATTACATTCTCATAAAACAATATTAAATCATTCTTATAGGGTGGGCATATTTACAAATATACAAATTAATCCTGTATATATATATATTGTAACGATCTGGAGAAGGCGACTTAACGTAAACTGCACTACAGGGCGCCATCTAGGCATTTGAACCTAGAAAAATTTATAAAGTAGGCAGATACGTAAGTAAAAAAAAAAAAAATTTTTTTTTAAATATTTTGGTTCCGGTCGTTAGCCCATGTCACTAGCTCAGGAAGTAGCAGAGATTTAATAATATCATATCTTATCTAATTAGATTTCAACATTAAAAATTAAATAAAATAAGCCACTGCCAGTAATTAGCATACAAACATTTATTTATGCACATATATATAAGATTTAAAATTATTTTAGTATTAGTTTTACATTTTAACATTTAACATTATTTTAACTTTGATTTTTGACTTTAATTTACATTTAATTACTATTATATTCTAATTTTACATTTTAATTAAGTTCGCATAGATAAATTTATGAAATCTTGTTTATAATGTTAAATATAGATCGGTTACATAGATTTCACGGTCAAAAACATTTCAAAGTAAACATAAACGATCAAAATACAAAATTATTGATTACTGACAATTGCGGAGGAAACTTTATACGTAACCCAATAGTATTCACCATAAGATACTTGCATTGTCACCAATAACTTAAAAGACATCCGAATAAATACATTTTAGATACTCACCGTAAGGTATCATTATTTATCGAATGTCTATATATTTTGATCAAATATGAAAACCCAAAACATACTTAACCGATAACCAATCCATGCAAGCATCTATAAACAACTTAAATTTAATGCATTTTTATTTAGGGTCAAGTATGAATAGACCACATAGATTTGCATTTGAAAATAAAATATTCTGTCCCTATTTAACCTTAGGCTAAAATTCGCAGTCAAACTGGCATCAATCCATCTGATACATCGATGTATTCAATGTAATACGGAATACGGCAGCACCAAAAAGGTTAAGAGAAGATATTGACTCTCATTAGACAGGAATATTACTTCTATCTAACGAGAAGAACAATAAAAAAAAACTCCATAGAAAGGAACTGCGCTCTGCGTCTTATAATTCCTTCCATAGGCAAAATGGGAGAGTGCGGCGTATGAAGCGATTCTGCCAGTAGCGAATCTCCGACTACATCTACTAACTACATCAATATATCCAATCCATTGACCCAATCTCACAACGACACAAATAACCTAAGATTACCCTCCCCTAATATAACTTTACAAATCTATACAGCCATTCACGCCCGACTTAAGTTTAACATTTATATAATTAATTTAATGAAAAACAAAAAAAATCATGATAAAAACTTAAAGAATAAAAAATGAATAATATAAATGGAAATGATTTTAAATATATATATAAAAAAAGAAAATACATCAAATAACATTATTAATAAATTAAGTTGGTCAGATAGGATAATATTGCAATCATTTAAATATGGAAAGTTTTAATTTAATGTTCATTATTTATAAAGTTCTTACGGTTTAAAACAGTCCATCTTTATCCGTTGCTTGCCATGAACATGAATTCCCACGCCGTCCTAAAATTGGTATTCTGTTGGCCGATTTATTTATCCATCCGGAGGTTTTTTGCTTTAACTGGTCCTCAATGTAGAAAAACGATAGTTCATTTCTTTTTCTTTCTTAGCAAAGCTGAAGGGATTGAATCGTGCGTCTGTTTCAATCCCTTCTTCACTTCTGCACTACCACATATCTCTCACATCGTAATTAATCATTCACTAACTAATAATTTCCAAACTTGTCCTTTTATATTACTTTGAAAGATTGACTTAACATTACGTCATCGATGAGATGATCCTTTTCGTTGAGGTCCGATTTCCCAATGGATCTATTTCATTTGCTGAAAGTTTCTATTGTTTCCCTATCTGACCGATGTTTTTACATTTAAAGGCCCAAGGCTGGTTTACATTTAACTAATTAACAATCATTTCCATTTCTGATTAATTAACCTGTTTTCCAAATCAAAGATATATTTTTATCTCTAAATCTTTTTAAAATTTAGTTTTAAAATACCTTTTCTATTTTTAATAGTTTTATTTTAATAATTTTTTTTTACCTGTGCGATTTAATATATACGAGTTTAAGATGATATTTAATTTCAATTTTTAATTCTAAAAGAAAATTTTTAAATGCGAACTTTTTAATTTACTTTCATGTTTAATAAATAAAAAAAAACAACAATGTAACGAACGTCTGTGCTCGTTACAATATATATATATTTAATCTCTTAACATCTTCAAAAATATGTTCATATACTGTATAAAATCACTTATTAATTATATTCAATTACTTTATGACACATTATAGTAAAATAAACATTTACCCTATATTTCATAAAAAAAATATTACATAAAATAACTTTACAATTGGAATCAAAAATATCTTTTTAAAAAATGTACATCAAATTTATTAATCTATTTTCAATTAAATGCTAATGTATTTAAATATTTTAATAAACTTTAATATAGTTTAAACATTTACTCATTTTTACTATTTTAATATCTCTAGTGTTTTTGCCTTTGTACACAATTTAGTTTTGAGAAACATAATTTTGACAGAATAAAAGATATCCACAATTTGAGACCACTTTTTCTAATTTAAAAGTATTTCTTTTCCAAGTGACAGTTTTTTCCTCAATAGTTGTATTTCTATTACTTCTATATCTATAGTTTTTTTTATCTCTTATAGATTTAATGCTTTTACGATCATTTTTATATTAATATATTTGTTGATTTTCTGCAGCTCAAAGTTTTTTATTGTTAGATAGGCTATCAACTTAGTGATATATAAGATATTACTAGACTCTTTATCTATTAATTTACTAGATATTTTATTTCCTTATAGTAATGGTAAATGAATTAAGCTTTACAATTAGCAAATCAACATATAACAAACATAAAAATGAATAATTTTTGTCATACCTGTGACTGTAATTACAATGATAATTTACAGTTTATTAATACTGTTTTAACTTTGTTTCGTCCATAATCTTGATGTTAACTTCTTTTTTCTTGCAGTAATCTTTACTACCTCTTGGGGAAAATTTCAATATGTTTGATGCTTTCAGTTTTATCTTCAGTTAACTCCATTGTAACTGTAATTAAATCTACACTAAATGCAATGGCCACGGGTACTAAATTGCAAGTGACTGGTGTTTTTTTTTATCTTTTTCTTTTCAAATAATGTTTACAGTGAAAATTATGTGTACATGGTCAATTGAAAAGAAAAGCTAGAATTACAAACATAAAGAAGAATTACATGACAATAAATAAATCTAAGATAGTATTATTCTGGGCAAGAGGTAAACCTGAATACCTGGTCTACTGTTAGCACACAAGTAGGCTAATTAAGCTCACCCAGCTCACCTAGACAAATTGCCTCACACTACCAAGAGTCACTTAGTCAATCTAGAGTTTGGTCAGATCACCATTGAAAAAATCACTACAACTATGAAGGCTTGGGTATTTATGCTAAATCTGATGAGTTCAGTTAAAAACTATCCATTTTGATACCTTAAGGATCTGAACTTCTGATTATTAACAGAATCACTTTCAGCAATATCTTAGACAGAAGAAACAAAGCGTTTTACCAGCAATCATTTCTTCAATGCAATCAGAGTCCATGTTTCCTCAAATAATACTTTTGGAGCTAGGAGCATGTCACGGTTTTTAAATTTTATAAGTTTATTCAGAAAGAATTTTTCCTCATGAATTGCACCTGGATTGAAAACCATTTTACGAGTAGACCAGAATGCATAGTTGATAAATAATGAAAGCCTAATAGTAGGGATGGATCTTGTCTTAATACTATCCTTAAGAGACATAACAAGGTAAAAATTGACTTTAAGGTTATCAGCGATAATCCTTCTAGATCTCCAGAGTCCATGGCACGAGTAAACCAGATGATCAAATGTTTCATCATGAGTCTGGCAGAGGGGGAAGATAGGGTCAATTTTGTTGATGCCTTGCTTTTTATCTTTTTATACCCATTCTGTTCATCCACATGATACAATTTGTGTTAGTTAAAATTAAAAAAACATTACTTGCTGCTTGGAAAAAATAATGATTAGTGTATTCAGTTGTGGACTTCATTTTGGTCCGTTTTAGGTTGATGTCTCATTTAATTAGTAAACTGATTACAAAAGAAAATAATTTAATTATAATTATAATTTCTCTTTTTTTGATTTTGAATAACATTTGAATTTTTTTTTTCAAATTGAAGTTTAAAAATTGACTATTAAATTTCAAAATTATTTGTACACAAATTTATTATATTTATTTTAAAAATAAAAAAAAATCCTTTTATATTCCCCAATTTCGAATGTATACATTAATTTTAATATTTAAACACATACCATTAAATTTTAAATACGTTTGAAGTATGATCTTACACGCACACTTTTAGCTTTCTATAAAAAAATTCAATGCAATTTCTTTTTTTTTAACGTTGTATTTCAATAAATAATAATTTTAATTGTTATAACTTTGAAATATTTCCATCATCTTTATTCAATTGTAATTATAGCAGAAAATTTGTTTTTAACCCTTGAACCTATTTAAATAATTTAGAATTTTAAAAAAAACTATTTAAATGTTAAGGTATTTTTTATATATTAGTATATATAAATAATTTTTCATTTTATACACAGACCTTTTCTTTTAAAATATATTAATTTTATTATACTGCATAATATGATTAGGATTAATTTACAAAATCAGCAGTAATTAATTTACTTATTTTTTTTACTTACTAGCTCATATAACACTACCGTTATAATTTATATATACTGTATTAGAGTTATACCAGTTAAAATATATTAATTTTGGGCAGTCATTATTACATCTGATTGGCTGTCACATAAGCATTTTTAAAGCGCTTCTGTCGAAGGTTTTAGCTTTTCACGTTATTATTATAATAATTCTAAAAATCAGTCATATATCACATGACCTATATAGCTTGTATTACTAATATGTAATATATAAAGAGCCTGCTACTAGCTCTAAACAAGCTTAATTTTTTTTTTATGATAAATGCTACAAGAGAAAATACATGAAGCTTTTCTCTATGATGGTCCCCATCCCCAGACCGGTTTCGAGCTATGGCTCTCATCAGTGAGGAGCTAGGACATAAGATTCAAAATATTAACTCAAGCCAAGCATTTATCTAATTCTTAATTATTAAGAAAAAGATCCAAATCTTCATACACCTACATGAATTTAGTTCAGGCTCATATAGTTTCTTTAGTTAAAGAGCTGAGTTTGAAGACATGTAGGTGTCTGAAGATTTGGATCTTTTTCTTAATAATTAAGAATTAGATAAATGCTTGGCTTGAGTTAATATTTTGAATCTTATGTCCTAGCTCCTCACTGATGAGAGCCATAGCTCAAAACCGGTCTGGGGATGGGGACTGTCATAGAGAAAAGCTTCATGTATTTTCTCTTGTAGCATTTATCATAAAAAAAAAAATTAAGCTTGTTTAGAGCTAGTCGCAGGCTCTTTATATATTACATAATAATTCTAATAAATAACCTATTCATTCAGTATACTGAAGGTTTACTATAGCAAATAGAGGGATTTGAACATAGAATTTTCAGTCTATATCCATTCTCCACTAGTAATATTATTTCAATGTCAGTACTAATATTTTTTGTGGTAAATTTTTTGTGAAATAATAAAAAAAAACATTAATGTGTCTGTATGTGTAAATATATATGTTTGTGTAAGAAGTTAATGCAAATAAATGAAACAAATAATTATATTTATTTTGATTGCTTTTAGAAGTATGATTCTTTAAATAAGTGAAAACGTTTTTTTTTTTTTAAATTATTTTCGGACCTTTAAGTGAGAATGGGATTATTTGGAAAAAAATTATACATTTTTTTAAAGACAAAAAATGTGCTAGTTTTTGTTTAATATAAAAATATTTTTGGTGTATTTATTTGAATAACTGTTTAAATCATATTTATTAGGTATGAAGTTATATCATATATTTAATTGTATTTTGATTAATTTAAAAATTCTGAATATTAAGATTTTACTGAGTTTTAAAATTATAATGAAAGATAAAAAGTAATTTGGATCAACTGATTCGTCAACTTGTAACTCTAGAATTCTCAAGTCATAAATTTATCTAATGTTAATATTACAAGTCTTTTATCTGCAATGAATAATTTATTAATTAAATAGTAAATAAGAATATTTTTATAGAATTTTAAATAAAATTTATATAAAGTATAAATGATTCTCAATTCTTTGTAAAGTGTTGTTGAAAAAGAAGGTATATTTGTCATATATTTGCAAGGCAATATATATAATATTTAAATACAAGTATATTGTCTTCGCTGAACTTAATGTAATTAGAATGCTCAGACTTAAGTTTTCTACAGCTATCCACTCCATCCAATACAACTGATAAACATGATCACATATATGTGAAAAAGATAAATGATCTCCAAATACGTATTTCATGTTGAACAAATATTCATCAGTTGGTCCAGATCGTAATCTGCCACATATATATAATCAATGCTCAGTTTTATATTAAGATAGCAAATCTTCAAACTTTAATGAATAGTCTTCAATTTTCTTCTCTGCCAATTCTTCCGTGATTCATTTTATTGGAAATCTGATGATAGAATGCTCAAAGTTTAAAATTTGTTATCTTAATATAAGACTGAGCACTGATTATATATATGTGGAAAATTATGATCTGCAACTTATGAATGCTGGTTTTCCATAAAATACATATATTTTAGATTATTCATCTTTTTTACATTATGTGGTCATGGGTATCGATCTTGTATAGGATGGAGTGGATAGTTGTAGGAAACATAATATATATATATATATAAAATACATATTTTGCGGGTTCATCCATGTTAAAAACTTTTAATATCAATATACTGACGTTTCGACTTGGTCACACAAGCCATCCACAGAGTTATAAAAAGGTAGAAAGACGGTTGTAGAGGCGCTACAATCACTGGTTTGAATAAAACATTAAAAATCCCACCAATAGCAAAAATGTTAAATTTAAGAATGTTTTTTAAAGAAATCTTTCCAAATAGGAGGAAGTTTGCACGTATCATCTCGCAACAATCTGGCCTTTTAAGTATCTCAATGGCTTCTCTGATTTTGCATTGGTAGAGATTATCACATCTGGATATGATCCTGGTACTAGAAAAATCTATTTTATGACCTGAATCTATAGTATGGAGTGAGAGTGCTGATGATGATGAGTGTTGTTTAACTGCATTAGCATGCTCATCTCTCCTAACACTGATGCGACGATTACTCATACCTATGTAAGAAGCTTTACAATTTTTACATGAGATTTGATAGACACCATGAGATTCAAGAGGGATTGAATCCTTAGGCTTGGTTATTATATTGCTGATCTTTTGATGAGCAGAAAATGCTCTATCTATATTATAGTGTTTTAATATACGTCCGATACTGTCTGTGGTTCCTTTTACATATGGAACACAAATCCTAATAGCTGACTTATCATCTTTTTGTTTCCTATTTTGTCTATTTTGGGCTTGAAATAAGGCTTTTTTTATAAATTTGTAATTATAACTATTTGCTAATAAAACACTATTAATATGATTTATTTCTTCTTTCAGATGTGTGTCATCTGAAAGGTTAATTGCTCTATTTAAAAGAGTTTTGGCTACAGAAACTATCTGAGTTGGGTGATGATGAGAATGGAAATGTAAATATCTGTCTGTGTGTGTATCCTTTCTGTAAATAGAAAAAGATAAACTATTTGGTGTTCTGGTGACTAGAACATCAAGAAAAGGGAGTTTTCCATCAGACTCTGTCTCCATTGTAAATTTAATATGAGGATGCATATTATTTAAATGTAAGAAAAAATCATCTAATGTATTTTTTCCATGTTGCCATATGACAAAAGTGTCATCTATGTATCTGAGCCAAATGAGAGGTTTTAAAGATGATGATTCTAAAGCACGAGTTTCTATATATTCCATGAATAAATCAGCTATTACTCCTGAGATAGGTGAGCCCATAGGAGTACCAAAAACTTGTCTGTAATGCTGTCCATTGTATACAAAATATGTATTTAAGAGACAATGTTTAATCAAAGCAATAATATGGTCTGGTAAATTGCAATGTTGTGAGATTACCAGACCATATTATTGCTTTGATTAAACATTGTCTCTTAAATACATATTTTGTATACAATGGACAGCATTACAGACAAGTTTTTGGTACTCCTATGGGCTCACCTATCTCAGGAGTAATAGCTGATTTATTCATGGAATATATAGAAACTCGTGCTTTAGAATCATCATCTTTAAAACCTCTCATTTGGCTCAGATACATAGATGACACTTTTGTCATATGGCAACATGGAAAAAATACATTAGATGATTTTTTCTTACATTTAAATAATATGCATCCTCATATTAAATTTACAATGGAGACAGAGTCTGATGGAAAACTCCCTTTTCTTGATGTTCTAGTCACCAGAACACCAAATAGTTTATCTTTTTCTATTTACAGAAAGGATACACACACAGACAGATATTTACATTTCCATTCTCATCATCACCCAACTCAGATAGTTTCTGTAGCCAAAACTCTTTTAAATAGAGCAATTAACCTTTCAGATGACACACATCTGAAAGAAGAAATAAATCATATTAATAGTGTTTTATTAGCAAATAGTTATAATTACAAATTTATAAAAAAAAGCCTTATTTCAAGCCCAAAATAGACAAAATAGGAAACAAAAAGATGATAAGTCAGCTATTAGGATTTGTGTTCCATATGTAAAAGGAACCACAGACAGTATCGGACGTATATTAAAACGCTATAATATAGATACAGCATTTTCTGCTCATCAAAAGATCAGCAATATAATAACCAAGCCTAAGGATTCAATCCCTCTTGAATCTCATGGTGTCTATCAAATCTCATGTAAAAATTGTAAAGCTTCTTACATAGGTATGAGTAATCGTCGCATCAGTGTTAGGAGAGATGAGCATGCTAATGCAGTTAAACAACACTCATCATCATCAGCACTCTCACTCCATACTATAGATTCAGGTCATAAAATAGATTTTTCTAGTACCAGGATCATATCCAGATGTGATAATCTCTACCAATGCAAAATCAGAGAAGCCATTGAGATACTTAAAAGGCCAGATTGTATCAATAAGCGAGATGATACGTGCAAACTTCCTCCTATTTGGAAAGATTTCTTTAAAAAACACATTTAACATTTTTGCTATTGGTGGGATTTTTAATGTTTTATTCAAACCAGTGATTGTAGCGCCTCTACAACCGTCTTTCTACCTTTTTATAACTCTGTGGATGGCTTGTGTGACCAAGTCGAAACGTCAGTATATTGATATTAAAAGTTTTTAACACGGATGAACCCGCAAAATATGTATTTTATATATTTAACCCGTGCAAATCTTCATTTTAACATATATATATATTGTATAGAATTATAAAGGAACTTCTAAGAAACAATGAACTTGACATTACAAATAATAATTTTATTATATAAGTACATATATATTCTAATAGAATACACACCAGTATGTATAATAGTTTTATCAAAATTATTGATAATAGTATCTATAGTAATATTATTCCAGTTTTTTTATTTTAAAAAAGATATCATTAGATCAAAATATTTGGAGAGTTATAAATATATTTAAAAGTTTCCATGAACATAAATGTGTATAAGAGTAGTTAATATTTTACAATATAGATTAATATTGAAATGTTACATTTAGATAATCTGTTGCTTTTTAGTTAAAATTATCAACAAAAAAAAGATTACATGCATACATTCAGATAAATAACGTTTAAATATTGATGTTGATTATGATTATCATGATAATAATGAATATTTTGTTTATTTTAATATTGCATTAAGATAAAAACAAGTTATATATTGGGAGAACATAATAGATTGATACTAGCTGTTTTATTTATGAATATATTATAGATTATATTGAATGCTTTATTTGATTGTTTATACTTTTATTAGTTATGAAGAAATAGTCTAATTGTAAATAATGAATTCTTATAATTTTACTAGATGTAACCATATTAGGTGATTCCTAAGAAATCATGTGATCTATGTTTTGGATGCTTTGTAGACATTAGAATGAAATTGGATATATGCTATTTTCTTCATGACCCTTTAACCAGATGGATTATCAATAACTTTAATAAATATTGAACAAGGATATATATATACTTTTTTTAAAAGCCATATATATATATATATATATATATATATATATATATACTTTTTAAAAGCCAGATGATAAAAGCTCAAGTTTAACAATACCAAGAACCTTCAATTTGTAATCAAGAACACCACTTTGATTGAAATATGGATTCATCATACTATCATTAGAGGTTGCCTTGATAACATATTGAAAATTCCTAGAGTTGTTAAGCATAGACTTTTCTTACCTGACTTACATTCTTGCACCAACTAGTATTATGCAAAATTAAGTTTACTACACATATTTTAATAAAAGATCTATCCATATTATTAATGAATAAATAAAACTATATACTAAGGTATATAAATTGTCTAATTAGAGTAAAACTAACAACATATTGAGATTGTTTCATTGTTATTAAATATTGTATTGTTTATGTGCTGACTGCTTGCAAGTATATATCTATTATAAAATCTCAAGGAGTGACATCAAATTTTTGAAGCACACTTTCATAAAGCTAATTTCTAACTATAAAGCAATAATGAGAGGTTCTCAAGATTTTGCAATAAACAAGATGAAAAAAACAACAATTGAGATAAATGTTCTATGTGACAGTGCACTTACCGAATCAACTTGTGAAGCATATATGTTCTATTTCCACCTAAAATAAATGTTAATACTATTTCATAATTTAATGATATATAAATGTTAAATTAAAACTTCTCAGAGAAATTCTATGCATGTGTAATACTTCTCTTAATAAATTTTACATGAGTATTTTCTAATATAATATTTCTTGCTCAAAGAACTAATTATGTATACATTGATCTGCGTTTAAAGTAAGACTAGCCAATTTAAAAATAATGTTAACTTATGATTTATTTCAGGATTATGAATCAATTGTAATTATTTACATAAAATAAAAAAAAATGTATGGATGTAAAGTTTATTCATTAATTTAGGGTATGATAAATGTAAAAAGGAATTTTATGTACATCATCTTACGCAATGCATTTGTATTTCAGATAGCAATATTAACAGTAATAATGAAACCAACTGAAATAGATTTATGTATAATCTAAAATCTTAAAATATGGCTTTTATTTTATAAATATGCAGTGATGATGATTTTAGTAATGACTGACCAAAAGTATTAAAAATTAACAACTACTTTATTATAAAATATCAAAATCTAAAAAAAATAAATTATATATAAATAATAACAAGTTTAATTAATTATGAAAATTCTTTAACTAGTGAATACTAATACGAATACTAATTTTTTAGACACCTAAATTTTTTAGACATTTAGGTGTCTAAAAAATTCATGCTTGCAAACTGATAGAAACGTTTTGCATAAACGTTTAGAGTTAATATTTAGGTCTAGTTTCTAACTCCTATCCCTTCACTGATGAGAGCAAATCAGCTTGAAATCAGCTGATCTGAAGGTGGAGCAAAATGAAAGAGACAGTGAATATTGACTCTGACGTTTATGTAAACAAATACGCTTGTTTGGAGGTCTTGGTAAAGCTCCATCTATTGATCATTAATACAAGCGATAGCAGGTTTTTACATATATAAAACTTGTTTTGTTTTTCATAAATGTACCTTTAAAGTTTTCTTGCAATGATATAGATTGCAGAAGCTTTGATTATGTGGAGAAACTGAACTGATATCAGACCCACATAGTTATCTAGTTTGATAGGCTGAGTTTGAAGACATTTAGGTGTCTAAAAAATTCATGCTTGCAAACTGATAGAAACGTTTTGCATAAATACTTGGAGTTAATATTTAGGTCTAGTTTCTAACTCCTATCCCTTCACTGATGAGAGCAAATCAGCTTGAAATCAGCTGATTTGAGGGTGGAGCAAAATGAAAGAGAGTGAATATTGACTCTGACGTTTATGTAAACAAATACGCTTGTTTGGAGGTCTTGGTAAAGCTCCATCTATTGATCATTAATACAAGCGATAGCAGGTTTTTACGTATATAAAACTTGTTTTGTTTTTCATATATATATATATATTGTTTGTGTTAATGTTGTTGAACTGAGTGATGGTAGATTAGGAGATAGATATATTTGTTTTTATTAGTGCAAGTATGTCATTAAATATTATTCTGTGATATAATTAGGAATTAAAGTAATTTTGTTTTTCTATCAAGGTCTTAGAAGATCTTGTTTTTTTTCTAACATATTGGAGAAAAGATTATTTCTGAACCCAGCATATATTCTATTAGTTAAGTTTTTTTTAAAAAATCTATACATATTTTAAAATAATATTGAAGAAAACTCACTGTTTGAGTGGCTATTCTAAATTCTTAAATGTAGTATAATAAATTAAACTCACAAATTATAATATTTGGAGATGGGATGCCAAAAGATAATAGTGTATTATGAAAATTAAATATTAAAATATATTTTTATACTTATCTCCATATCAATAGGATAAATACATATCTACCTGAAAAATAATTCAATTTTGGAATTTATTATAAGATTAATATTAACGATTATAAAAGAAAAAGAAAATGAAACAAAAGCCAGAAAATATAAGTCATATGTCTAAGGCATTTTTTCACTAGTAAAAGTTCTCATATGCTATTTTAAAAAGATGTCATATTATTTTTTAAAATATAATTTACATCAATTTTAAATAAAACTGACAACAGACAACTTAATTTTAAATAAAATCTATTTACATCATCAAATTAGATTTCATTCCTTATAAAAAAAAAAAAAAATTAAAGATGTCTAATTTCAATTATCACGTTATAAATTATCTATTTTTTCATGGTCATTATTGAAAGTATAATAATTGAAAATAAAATTAATTAATAAATAAATACAAACTTTATTCTTTTCTATTTTATATAGTGCACAATCAAATCTACTCAGATAATAATTTTAAAATACACTTCTATGGTTTCCAATTATCCTAATAGTGAGTATTTTTCATCTAATTGTATTGATATTTCGGCCATATTCACACTTTGCTAAATTATTTGAATATACAAAATATTGTAATATCTTTTCAAATATTTTTACATACTTTGTCATTTATATATTGTTATTCTGTGATCT
Organism: Epiperipatus broadwayi; assembly: GCA_028023455.1. Lineage (NCBI taxonomy): Eukaryota > Metazoa > Onychophora > Udeonychophora > Euonychophora > Peripatidae > Epiperipatus > Epiperipatus broadwayi. The sequence continues at coordinate 153,323 of JAQFVV010013291.1, forward strand.
GTATTGAAAAAATGATTATATTGTCCCGATTGTTTTTTCTCTACATTGCTTCTTTTATATTCTTTACATCTTTCTTTTATATTTTTTCCTCCTGACTATTATAGATAAATCATATTTCAGTAGCCCAAATTAATTTTAAAAAACTAGTCTTATTTTATTTCAAATATTATCTTTATTCTTAATATTATTTGTCTATTTACTTAAAAATCTACTATTTTTCCAATCTTTGTTTAAATTTTGTAATTATTTTTTATTCAATTTTATATATATCCATTAAATATTATATCAAAAATTACTGTTTATTTTTGTCATGTTATTATTATTTCTTTTATTATTCACATTTTTTATAATCAGTTTTGGCATCCATTTTGTATATATTTTCTTCTGTATTTAATGTTAATCTTGTATTTTTTATTTAAAAAATTTTCAAAGCTGATATTTCTGAGACTATGGTGGGTAAAAATTAGGATTAATTTTCATTTTTCTATAATTGTACTTTCACCAACATCTTTTTCTAAATATGTCTAAATATTTTATTTCTTTGTCTTTGTTTTCATTATAAATCTAACATTCTATTTATTATTTAATACATTCCCCATTATAATTATATAATTATAAACATCTACGAGATTCTATATTTTATATATTATAACCCATTCTTGTGTTATATTCCAAAATTACCATTTATATTTCCAAATATAAAGCTTTACCTAAAAATATTCATCAATAATATATATATCCAAGGAAACTGAAATTTCATTGCTCTTTTTTTTTTTTATTCATTATTATTTTTATACTATTTTTTTTATACATTGTGATACACTTTTGAATCTCATGGTTGTAATTAGAACATTTTTATTTAATTTTACCATACTAAAATTACATAAAATTGTTTTAGACTTTTACTACTATATTGTACTGCATAGTTCAAAACAGTTTTTAAAGGAATAGTCACTGGATCTCAAAGTCCTGAACTGTAGCCTAATTCTATTATTTCTGGTACTCAAATTGTTTAACAACTTCCAAGCAATAAACTATTTAGTTATTATTAAATTTTATTGCACCAATAATTTTGTTTATATATCATATAGAACTATAATTATGATGAACTTTATTAAAAGTGCACTTAGCAATAGATTATATAAAAGAAAAAAAATACTTTGCTATGCAGATGAGTAAACGCTTGCAAATTTAAATTACAAATACAATCCGAGGGGGAAATCAATATTTCTTAAGTATATAGCTATTACAATCCAAAACTATTTTTATTGACATATTATATATATATATATATATATGTGTGTGTGTGTGTGTGTTTAATTTCCCAAATATAAGTGATTATTCAAATGTACATTCTTATAAAACCCTATGCATATTTATTAACTTATGATTTTATTATCTATAAGTAAATAAAATTTTATATTTTATCTTCATTATATTTTATAGATCTTTATATATTTTGTTATGTTCATTAGTTTTATGTTTTATTATTTTTTTGCTATATTCTATTTTATCCAAAAGAACTAACCATGATCTTTATCTTCATTTTTGTAATAAATTTGTATTATTTTTTTTTTTTTACAATTTCTTTAATATAGATTTATGTCTATTTTTTTTGTTATACTATAAATTATTCTTAATATCCACAGATTTCTCATTAATGTTGTATATATAACTTAGATAAATTTCTTCTTTTCTCATTACTTTTTATTTTAAAATGATTGCTTTTTTTTTGTCTGAATTTAATTTTTTATTATTATTCAAACACTCCATTTTTTTTACATATGTTATAACTTATTTTGTAATATAGATTATAAAGTATTAAAATGCCAACATAGTCAAAAATTTACAGATTCATATATATATGCTTTTTAAGACTATTTTTCTTATTACATTTTCATTTACCATTGTCAAACTCCCTCCACTCACAATTTTGACGCCATCCATTTCAGATAAATGCACTAATGATTATTACTAATCATTTTCTTCTATTGTATATCTTAACATTATTATTTACTTTTAAAATATATTTTTAAAAAAGAGACTAATATTGTTCTCTGAATTTTATTGTACAATTATTTGTATTTCTATTAATTTTCCCACTACTAATATTCATAGTGCTTTATTTAAATATAATACCATTATTTTTACGATTACTTAATCATTTCATTAATCATTTCATATTTTTTATACAAAGTAAAATTGTATATTGTACATTTCAATGTTAAATAATGCAAACAATATACACAAACGTCTTATTTTATATAAGACAATTCTTAAATTAAGATAAAGTTTTAAGCTTCAGTTTTTGACTATTTATTTTATTTGAATTTTTTTTTTAAATGAACGTTTTATGTGTGAATAGATCAATTGTCTTAATTAAAATTTATATTATCGACTTTTAGAGAAAAAAAATTGTGCCATTTTGTAATTAATTATATTTAATTTTTTATTAATAAAATTTGATATTCTTTTTTAAAATCTAAAATCTCTTTTGTTAATTCTTATAGTTCTGGATTTATATCTATATTTATAGAAATTAACTATTTTTATATCATTAATTAGATGTTGTGATAATATTTGGGTTTTGTTCTTTTTATAAAATGTCCTTATTTATTTGAAACATCAGACTACATCTGATATTTTTATTATTATCATATTTATGAAAATTAAAATGAGGGAAGAAAATATAATATTTATTGGCAACTATAAATATATATTAAAACCGTTTTTATAGTTATTTGACATCAGCCTGCTAGATATACTTTATAAAATTTCAATCTGAACCTGATCAAACTTGGAAATTTTTTTTAAGTTCTAAACAACCCCAAAATTTTATTTCAAATAACTAGCCCAAAATAACCTGCCTAGATTCCTACAAACTAATCAGTAAATGGATACTAGTTATTCTTAATTAGGAGATAAAACAAAAATATTAAAAAATATTAAAATTCTCATTGCTTGTTAGGTTAAAATCCTCACACTTTCTCTTTGGAAGGTTAATGGAGAGATCTATTCAAGAACCATTTTATCATCTTGCTAATAGTGATTGTAGCTTTTAATCCAGGATTATCATTTATGTACAATGCATATTCATTGTTTTTAATGCTCTACATTGAAAAAAAAACAGTTTATCATCATCATCATAATTATTTATAATAATTATTGAACAACTACTGAATGAAATTCTCTTCACATTTAATGCAACCATTTCAATACCTAACTTCTATTTTCCACAACATACTAGAACACTTCCTTATTTTATCCAATTATCTGACATGTGGTCTCTTTCAAAATCTTTTACAATTTCTTGAGATCCAATTTAAAACTTCAACTGTCCATATAATATGATCTCTTCTAGTAATATATTTATTTCATCTCCATTTAAACCTGTTGTTTCAGTGATGACAATGATACTTATCTTTTCACTCATGTATTTCATTATCAACTCTTCTTATTCATAACATCACACCTTCATACTTCATTGAGTAATCTGAAGTCTATTTATTGCTTTACTATTTTAGATCAATAAATAAAAAATAATAAATCACTTAAAAATTATCTTTTTTAAACAGAAAGAAAAAAAAATTTCTACCAAAAGCACTCTACTAAAATTTAACTCTATGATTAATTTCAACCATTATGCTTCCAACTGATTTAACAATCTGATCAAGATATTTGTAGCTGTGACTCTTAATTTTCTTCTTCTGAAAAAATTATTTCAACATTATCTTGGTCATTTTTATTAAATAAAAATAAGAAAGTAGGACAGAAGATAAATGCTAAAATCACCAAGGTAATATTTGGTGGATTTTCACAGAAGAAAAAAAATAAAGATAATTAGGAATTAGAGATCATTCCAATATTTTCTAAAGCCTTGAAACATTGTTTGCAAAAACAACCACATTATTCACAAAAGCTAGATGATTTAAATAATTTCCATTATTTTTTTACCCTTAGAGTTCCATTCTAATCTACAAAATATTTTTTGGAGTGCTCTAATGTATTTATTTCTTAATATTAATTTTTTTAGTATTTCTATTTAATTTAATCATTGCTGTCACATTTTGTTATATATTCTTTATAACAATATTCTGGATCTATATTTTTATAATCAAATGCTTTAATCATCATAGTTAAGCATACAGAATCAAATGCATTTTTATAATCTGCAAATCCAAACATAATTGCAACTCACATTCATTGGATTTTTTTACATTTATTTTCAATATATGGATATGGTTCATTTTTTTAAAATCACTTGTAAATCCAACTTGTTCTTTTGATTGGCTAGTGTACAATGTTTTCTGGGAATTGAATTGCAATTATCTTAGTAAAGATTTTATATAGAACTGTAAGACTGATAGGTCTGTAATTTATGATATTTTCTTTACTATCTTTTTTAATATTAATATCATTATTGCATTCCCCAATCATCTAGCACATCTTTATCATTTAGAAACTTGGCATATAACTTTGGTAAGACAATTATTCTATTTCTTTACCCATTTCTTTTAATATTTCCTGGAGTGTGTCCCTTCTTCATACATTTAATTTTATGTCTCACTTTTTTATTTAAAATATCCAGAAATTGGAAAGGTGTAATAACTCTAGGGCAATGCTCTATTTTTTTTTTGTTTTTTTATTAATTGATATATAACTTTGCCATCAATGTTTCTATTTATTCATTTGCTTTTTTAAGATATCAACAATAATTTCATTATCTCAAGGAGTTTTTCTTTTTTTAATAGATTTAATAATACTTCCATGAACTTCATGATGTCATTTTTAAAAAATAATAATTACATATTATTTTCTTATTGCAGAAACAGATTTTTTCCCAACACCAAATTATTGTTTTATTATTTTGAGATTTTTATTGTCTTTTACAACTTTCTTTGCTAATTAATAATTATATTTTTTATATCATTAGTAACTCTTTTTTGTAACTCTAGATATTCAATTTTTCTTAATATATCACTTTTCAAAAAAAAAAAAATCCTTTTTTTAATATGTTTCATTGTTTCTGTAAAAAATTTACTTTGAAATTACAACTTTTTTGTACCAGCTATCTTTCTTGTAGATCTTAATAGAGTATGAATTATCTTATTGATTCCAGAAAATCTTAATCATCTTCAAAATCTGTTAATATTTGAAAAAGGTTGCAAGTTCTAATTTAAATTCATTGATGTGTTTCTGAATATCAGGAATAACAACTACTAATATTGACTTTCTTGATAATTATCATTTATCTAGTTTTGGATTAACACATATCTTATATCTTGCTAATCAATAATTTATTTCTATGTTAAATCTATTAAGAACATTACATTCTTGAAATACATATTTCTGTTAGTCAAAATATAACCAACTTTTGTTGTGCCTTCATATTCATTTCTGTTTAGATTTTTTTAAAAGAAAATCATAAAGTTTTTTTCACTCTGTGAACTTCACATGTCTGTAGTCTCTCTCATTTTTATTTTCATAACCAAATTTACCTGCAGCACTTTTCCTGCTAATTTTAAAATTTTGTTTAGTCTAATCAAAAGTATTTTGTATATCCATATTAAAATCCCCTATTTTTATCACAGTAAGAACTTCTTGGGACATCAAACTGAATCATCTGCATTTGGTATCATCCATTAATATAAATAAGCAATCTTTCCACTCTATCTGATATGACACTCATCTTCACAATATCATTCTTCCACTTTTTCATAATAATGAATCTCATTCTATGTGCTTTTTTAATATTTGTGTCTTTATAGTAAAGAATATATCCACATTTTAAATCAATTGTCTTTATCTTTTCTCCTAACTAAGTCCAATATTCTATTTAATATTAGACAGGTTTATTTCCAATTTATGCAATCTTCTTTCACTTTGAAATGATATACAGTTTCATGTATTTGCATAAAAATTTTGTCATGAAACGGCAGCCTGGATCTGCAACAGGAAATTTTTAGCATCATTAATGGATGACTTTACAGTTTTCTAGGATTAAGAGTTATAATTTAGTTTGTCTGTTATGATTGTAAATATCTATTTGAAAAATCATTTATGCACACATGTCCTACCTTCCAGAAAACTTCATATTTCAATTAAAAATTTTCAGCAATTGAGAAATAGGTCCAAACTTAGAGATAAAAACAATAAACTTACAATACTGGCTAATTCATGTTGCTGTGGAATCCATCTATAATATTTACCATATAAATAATCATATAATAATAACAGCTGCAATAAAAGTATATGGATTAGACCTTAGGAATTTGTCCTGCTCATTCCTTTATGACTTCGGAGAAACAGACAATTTTTTTCTGCAACCATATATATAAAAGACATTTTGTAGGTCCATCTGTGTTAAAAATTTAAATATTTATATACTGCTATTTCAACTTGATCACACAAGTCATCTACTGGGTGATAAAAGGTAGAAAGATGGTTGTAGAGGTACTACAATCACTGATTTGAAAAAAATGTTAAAGTTCCACCAATAGCAAAAATGTTAAATTAAGAATGTTTTTTTTAAAAAATCTTTCCAAATAGGAGGAAGTTTGCATGTATTATCTTGCTTATTGATAAAATCTGGCCTTTTAAGTATCTCAATGGCTTCTCTGATTTTTCACTGGTAGAGATTATCACATCTGGATATAATCCTGGTACTAAAAAAATCAATAAGCGAGATGATACATGCAAACTTTCTCCTATTTGGAAAGATTTTTTTTAAAAACATTCTTAATTTATCATTTTTGCTATTGGTGGAACTTTAAGGTTTGTTTCAAATCAGTGATTGTAGCACCTCTACAACCACCTTTCTACCTTTTATCACCCAGTAGATGACTTGTGTAATCAAGTAAAATATAAATATTTAAATTTTTAATATGGATGAACCCGCAAAATATGTCTTTTATATATGCAAACCATGAAAATATTCATATCAATGTATATATATATATATATATATATATATATATATATATATATATATATATATATATAGTGTATGTCTGGATCATGAGTTATGATAAGAAATGTGACAATATATTTTAATCTTCATAGAAATCCATGATGAAACAAGGCACTAACATTTAATTTTGTTTTAAATTGAGAAAAACTACTCCTAAAACATTTGAAATATTTTAAACTGTGTTTGAAGAGAAATTATAAATTGCAAGAACTTTTGCAAGACTTTGTGATGACAGTCAGAGCATTAAAGACAATCCACAGCTTTTTCCAAATTTTTTGAATGGACTACTGTGTCTATTATTTTATTGAAAAACTCACTGATATTTTCAAACCCATTGTCCATCACATTTTAATGGAAAATTTATAAAACAGGAAAGTAGGTTCATACTTTGTGCCTCACTTATTGTCAATTGACTGAAAAACAAAAATAAATTGAATTAAAACACTACAGAGATATACAAAAAGCTACAACTCTGGATTAAAAATATGAATTATCAACTAAGCCCCAGAGTCTAAAATGGAGATCACTAGAAGAAGAAGAAAAACAAAGAGTGTAAAATGGAGATCATGAGAAAAAAATGCAAATACAAAAGAGTTAAATCAAAGATTTGCTTACTTTGTTTTTCATTCTAAAGGCATTGTTTATACAAACTCATTTCTAAAGATCAAGCAGTGATAATCACTATTTGGGGGTCAAATCATTTGTGGGTCAAAATTTTATGCAAACAATCTCAATACTGCAAGTAAAAGATTTTTGGTAATTGTTGATATTAAGAGGTTATTTGTGATTTTTTTGACCAAAAATGCATTGTCGTGTTTGAGAATTTTCCTGATTTATTCCTGATGACCTTTGACTATCTAGAAACTTATGATAATGCTCTCCATATGATTGCAATGTAGGATTTAAAAGATTGCTTTAAGCAGTTTGCATTTTTTTTCCAATAGTGCATTGTTTCATAAGGAGACTATTAGAATAAGCAATAATAAAAACATGTAAATAATGCTTTATTTTTATCACATTACCGGGGCATATTAATGCTAAAATATCATCAGGTTGGGCAAAAACTAACGGTGCAGCACTATGCTAAAAACGTTTTAGACAAAAGAAATTATAAGGACATTTATGTTAGCATTGTTTTATTTTTTATCTTTAAGTGGATATGCTACTAATATTATGTTTATCAATCCTCTTAAGTGTTAAAGATTTCAGTACAAAGGTTCAGAGTTTGACTTTTACTTATATACATGCCTAACCAGGCACACACAGATATATGTATTTAAACACATGTTATTGATTATAAAAATAATAAATGTTTCTTGTAATTATATCAATTATTTTTGAAATTTTGAATTTAAAATTTTTATTGAAGAAAGACGTTTTTCATCAAATTATATCAAAATTAAGTAAAAAAAAATCTACAGCTGCTATGTCTCATAGATTACTTATGGAATATATTTGAATAGTTAATTATACTAGTCTTTCTTTCATTATGTTTAATTTAAAATATTTAACAATAATTTTTTAATTTGGTTAATAAAAAGAATAATATGCAATGATTGGGAGATAAAACATTATGAATCAGTATTTAAATTTAGAGAAGCGTTTATTATTTTTTTTTTCCGTGTTGTATGTATATAAACACAAGACACCAGTGATCTCGTAGGAAAATGAGTTTATTTTGTTTCAGTATTTTTTTCATCATTTAACAGAACATTATAATGTCAAAAATAGAAAATAGATGTAATAAATATTTATTTGTAAACATTTGAGCTTTTTCCATGCTGTAATAAATACAAATATGTTCTTATTGTAATAAATTAATATGCTTGCAGATATGTATATGTTTACTCTCTAAATATCATTAGCATATTTTAATAAACAAATATATATTTTTAACTTTAGAAATAAAATAAAAAAATGTACAAAGAACAAAAGTTAAAGATGAATTTGTGATGATTATATAAAAAAATCTATAAACAACAAAATATCCATTCATATACATTATATGCTGGTCTCAAAGTCTTTTTAATGTAACCACAAACTCATTTTTGAAAGTCTATAATATATTGTAGCTCTTCATTATATCCTCCCAAGAAGAATATCCTTCTAATAAAAAAAATCAGCGTTGCATCTTTCTAGATATAATATTTATAGTTATTGCTTCATTTTCATTTACCATTGTCAAACTTCCTCCACTCACAACTTTGACACCATCCATTTCAGATAAATACAATAATGATTATTACTAATCATTTTCAAAACTAGAGATTATCTCTAGCACAGATATAAACTTTGAATCTCAATTAAAGATTAATATATCTGATTTTTTTATGTTTTACACACACACGGAGTTATTCACCGTTCTCTTTCCCATGTGTAATATCTATATAGATATAATAAATACCTCCATACTTCCCCATTCTTTTAAATTCACATAAATAAATATGTCTTTTATCATATCTTTATTTATGTGAATTTAAAAAGAATGGGGAAGTATGGAGGTGTTTATCATATCTATAATAATATTTATACTGAAAGTAATGTTTCCGAGCATTTATCAGGGAGGCTATTATTTTTATCTGCCACACATTCTCAATCCAGCAAATATTTTCTTTTACAATTGTAAATTCAAAGTCCCTTAAGAAGATAGATGTAACACTGTCCAACAAAATGAATATATCAATTGGTCTTATGATTTAACTTTGGAACCTCCTCAAATAAAATTTATTAGTGCTTTATGTTATATTAGAAAATCTATTATCACTATATGTGCAAATCAATCTATGATGAAATATTTTATCTTTTATTTTATTAAATGCTATGACAGTATGTTCACACTTAATTGCTTTTCTGCATTAAAACCACAACGGTGCATGAATTAATCAACATTCTCAAGGTGGTCACTATCCAAACAAAGAGTTATGGAAATTTTTCTTCCATCCACAATTGCTAATACACTAGTATTTTTTAATGATAATTTAATAAAGAAAAGTTATAATGCCTTGCATTTAAAACATTAAAATATTCTGTAGATCATCATTTAAATTGAAAAGAGCAACACTATTACAGATATAATGCAAATCTACAGTCCAAGAAATTGAACTTCTTGCTTTCTTTATATTCACTCATTTTGATTAAAAACATCACTATGACATCCATATCATATCTTTGCTTAAGAATTGTTTTCATTTAAAATGCATCAAATTTTTCAACAATAGTAACAATGCTTTATCAATTGCCACTAAGAAGCACTCCATAAAATATGAACAAGCTTCCATGGAGAACTAACATTGCCACAAACTTTCTTACTTTTTTCAGTTACCTGGAAACAAAAAATGCATACCTGTAATTCTTACTGAATTTCTAAAGCCACTAATAGTCTATAATGATTACTTGTCCATGATTGAAAGCAACTTATAAAAATACCTTTATGTTATGATATGCCACTTTATTTGTATAAATTTAAACACTATTTAATTTTCTTAAAATCAAGGGTATAACTTTCTGGATTAATTTATCACTCTATTATATTCAAAAAATATTTAGGTTTTTCTTCAGAAGTATCAGCTATCTGTGTTTAAGAATATGAAAAGCTTTTTAGTCTAATTAAATTCAGTATCTTTATCCAAATCTATATAAATCAATTAAATTGTTAAATTATTAAAAGCAGTTATCTGAATTCTATATAACTTTTCAAAAGTTGATGATCACTGAACAGTCTCACCTGTTTGAAATATCATTATTGTAATACAAATGTCTGTCTTAAACTGATATTATAACATTATTGTATATCTTTTTTTCAAATGTAGGTGTTATTATAATGCATCAAAATATTTGAAATAATCATAATCAACAAATGGTTATCTATTTTCTTTGAAGATTTAAAACTCTATGTTCTATATGCTATTCCAATTGTCAGAATATTTCTTTCAACTGCCTGACTCGTAAAAAAATGAGTAGATTTGATGTCACTCTAAATCGGCTACTTTTTATCCCATTTATACATATTATATGTCATTCGAAAGAAAATCAAAAGTTCTGTAAGATAGTGCCCTCTTCAGAATTATTTTACAAGTAAAAAATCAATAAAAATGACCATATATGTCAAAAAAACCAAAGCACCACCTCCTCACCATCTTTTCTTGAATCTTATTGGCTGTCCAACTTCTGTCAGAAAGGGAAATGGCTGCCAAAAAGTAAAAAGTTACATTCGTTTTGATTTTTATTACGAAAATGATAAACGAATGTTTACAACATTTTAAACAATATTTGAATTGAATTACAAATTATTATTGATAAAATAATACTAAAAATCAAATTATTTTAGAAAAATAGTTAAGATATTACCAAGAATTATTTATTTATTGCTACATATTTATCATAATGTTAAAGTGAAAAAAAATGATTGCGTTAGCAATCTTTTTTGGTTGGTTGAATAGCGGTTACTTTTATTTCTCCGCAATTGAATATTTTTTAAATTATAAATCAAATTTTATTTTTGAAAAGTCTTTCGTTTACTTTTGTAATCTGACAAATTAGTAATATACTTTTTACAAATGAAACTAACGTATTTATATTATTAAAAGTGAATCTATTTTAACAATAGATTTTGTTAAAGTTGTGAGTTGGCCAATTAAAAGTTTTGATTTTTAACTCATTCGGCCAATTAAATAATAATCGTTGAAAGGATTAATCAAATCACAAAGTGTACAATTATTTTCAGAAAACCTTTTTATTCAATAACATATTCCTTCATAACCAGAATGCATTCCTACAAGAAAATTTCAATCCTCAGTAATATGGTGACCTAAAATTCCAAATTATCAAGTTCAGTTTTTAACAGCTGGTCCTCATATCTAGTTTTATGACTATGTTAATACTGTAATCTGATTTATGAAATTATTAAAAATTTTATTCTCATAAATAAATGATGATATAAATAGGAACAAAAAAATCATATGATCAATTTTTTTACCAATTCAAGTATCATTTATGTAATAAAGTATAAGAATGTAACAATTTTATTTATGTAGGTCATATGAATCCCCCCCCCCACTTTTTTGTCACAAAATAAACCAAAAAATCTTTCACTCAATAGGCAACAACTCAATAGTTGAGTTAATTGCTCAATCTTATAATTATTTGTTCTTATCAGTATTTATTTTTTATTATTTTTTTGATTTTATCTCATGAACATTATTTTTAATATGTATCTTATTTATAAAACACAGAGAATTTATAATATATGTGTAATGAGATATTATTTTATATAGCGCTATGTTTATTTATGTAATAGTAATACTAGCGATTAAGCCAATGCACATTCTCTTTAAAGAGATTATATAAATGAATACTCAATTTTTCCAGACATGAGATATACTATTCGTGTAACATCTCACACTCTTATTTCCTCACACTTAAGATTTTCCCATACATAAATGTTTAGGTTGGAATGAATGGGTAGATTCATTCCATTCTTTCTAAAATACTATATCTTGGGTCTGGAAAAAATGAGTATTCATTTATATAATCTCTTTAAAGCGCATGTGCATTGGCTTAATTGCTAATATATGCGTAACAAAATTAAAACAGCTTTCAAATAGGCCACAGCATAACAAAGATCTTTTCAAACCCCTCCTCCCAATCAACTGAACACAGTAGAAAAAACATTAATTATTAGATTTTTGAATTTCTGGATATTGATAATTTAAATTGTTTTTTTCATCATTGTTTTCAGCTTTAGCAAGGAATAATTGGATGGTGTTGAATGGCTAAATGAGTTGTCTATGAGCCAACAACCTTAATAAAATTCTAATCTTGGTGAAACCTTTAAAAAATGTCAACTTTCATTTGGTTCAGATTGAAATTTATGTCATGTACATGACAAGTGAATATATTATTACCATATCATGAAATAATTAGTATGTGTTTATGCATATGTTATATCAAATAGTTATATACCATATATAACCTATATAACCTGTTTTTTTTTCCTTTAGTTAATAAATACCCTAATATAAAGACATTATACTAATATACGTTTTACTAATTTAAATTTTGAAGTTTTTATTTTTCAGCATCTTGAAAAATAAGATTACTTATAATAGACATTTTTTAGAATATTAAGTATAAATTATTTCACAATTAACTGTCTTTATAAGCCATTTTTAAATGCTAATTTTGCATATCTTGTAGAATATAGACATATGTTTAGTTTGGATGTAAACTAATAACCAGAAAATTATCTTGGTTTCCAAAAACTAAGTATTTATTTATCTAAATACTAAAAAAAAAGTAAAAATTGAATCATATTATAATCATTTTAGACATTTTATAGTTGAACATGTGAGTAGTATTTAAGTCTTTTTATATATTTTATAACTAAAATTTAAATAAATAAATAAATTATTTATTTATTTATTGTATTCTCATTATTTATGGATAGTCTTACTGTGCCATTTATTAGCAAGCACTGCAGACAGATTTAGTTCATAATTGTGCATGACAGAATAAATAAATTATTTATTTACAAATAATAAAATATTTATTTATTTACTTATTAATAATTCAGATGAATATTACCAAGATATTTTTTATTTATTTCTGATTTCACACACTTTTTAAAATTCGTTTTTGAATACAGATAATTTAGTTACTCATTTATAAATTTTAATTAATGTTTACAAATAGATTAGAAGCAGAATTAATAAATCATCTTATATTATTACAAAAATATAATTTGGCTCATAATTAACTATCTTTATAACATATGTTTAAAAGCTAATTTTGAATATCTTGATAAAGTATTGATATAAATGTTGCATATAAATTAATAATATTGTATTAATTGCATAAAAAATGAGTCAACAAAAGAAATCTCTCATGAACTTTCAAGGTTTATTTTCTTTCTATATTTGATAAAATAATTCTAAAAATTTGTATAAAAATGTCAAAGATATTTTCATACAAAATCATTTATGCTCTCCTTCAAAAATTCTTCATGCAAGATTCAGAAAAATTTCTAATTCTCTCTCTCTCTCTCTCTCTCTCTCTCTCTCTATCTATCTATCTATCTATCTATATATATATATGAATTCATAGTATTATTTCCAGGAGTTCCATGCAATAAAAATATAATAGTTAGATAGCTGACATTTCAGTACAATAAGTATTTTCTTCAGTGCTTTTTCTTTCTCAAATCATAAAAAAAGCTCTGAGGAAGGTACTTGTTATTGCATTGAAACATCAGCTATTTAGCTATTGTATTTTATTACTCAGAAACTTCCGGATATACTACTATGCATTCATCATTTATCTATGAGAATATTATATATATATATATATATATATATTATATATGTTGAAATGCCAACTACAGAGTAATTGTAGGATTTTATTATTATCATTAATAAAAAAGGCACTTTTATTGAATTTGAATGAAGAATGGATACTTTAAATATGGTTAACATAAAATAATTAATTGAGATGGATCTTTAAGATGAATCTATTTACAATTTTGGAATTCTAAGTTTTACATTTATTTAACGTTTACTACATCTTTGCAGTTTTTTTTATTATAATTTTTAACTTTTGATATTTTGTAGTTAAAAGTTGCATTATTTTGTAATATTAAATTCAATAAAAACATTTTTTAAAAAAAAAAAACTCTTATATATATATAAAAGCAATTA